>JAJOZX010001438.1:387500-685000 GCA_023014485.1 Bathynomus jamesi | reverse complement strand
GGTAGGGGTTTTATATAAACTTTAATTCATCTTTTCGCAATTTATCATCCTCTCATCCATTTTATATGAGAGATATTCAAACGAAGTCTCTTCTTAAAGTTTATACTGAAGACTATTAAATTTCGTTGGAAATAAATCATGGCGTATTGGCCAATAAGTCGTTCGGCAGAAAAGAGCAGATTCAACATGAGAGTGACTGGAATTTATGATGTCTCCTATCACTGAAAATCAATTTTTTACCCCATTAATAAGTTTTAAGTTGTTATATTGATTCATCTACGTGCAGTACGAGATCTACAATTTGTTGTTCACTATATTTTTTATTAATGACTGAGCGGTTTACTCTTCAGCAGATGAGTTATTGTAGAAGGTAACTTTGTCACACGCGCTTGGATGCACTTTCACACTTCGGATTTATTGGTGTGATGTAAACACAGAACAAAACTATACAATATACATATACTCTGTATATATATATATTATATATATATATATATATATATATACAGGGTGGGCCGTAAGTTTCCATACATAGGAAAAATAAACATTTTTTTATGGACAACCATTTTTATTTATATAATATGCTCTACATGGTTGCCATTGTTTTGAAAACACATTTCAATACGTGTTCCCCACTATTGATGAACACGCATTAGCACAGTTGACGTTATGCTTGTAATGGCGTTGGTGATACGTTCCTTTAGATGATTTATGTCTCGTATCTTTTCCTGATACACCATGGCCTTCAAGTGCCCCCAAAGATAGAAATCAAGGGGGGTGAGATCTGGGGATCTGGGAGGCCACTCCACAGGACCACACCGACCAATCCAAGCATCCGGAAACTGCTGATCCAAATACCGACGCACGTGAAGACCATAATGAGGTGGAGCTCCATCTTGCTGGAAGTAAACTGGGAAGTTACCTTCTCGTTTAGCAGGGATGGGAAAATCTCTTCTTGCAACATGTTAAGATACCTTTCGGCATTAAGATTTCCACTGACAAAAATTGGTCCAATAATTCTGTCACCCCATATCCCCCACACCATCACTTTACCGGCACCTTGCATCTTCGTCGGACTCAGCCAGTTAGGGTTGCATTACTCCAATAACGTATGTTTTGCCGATTAACCTCTCCATTGACGTAAAAATTTGCTTCATCAGTAAACAAGATCTTACGTCAAACGCATATTCTTCGGGTATCTGAAACATAAAAACAAACGTTTAATTTTTCCTATGTATGGAAACTTACGGCCCACCCTGTATATATATATATATATTATATATATATAATGTATATATGTATGTGTGTGTATATATACACATATATATATATATATAATATATATATATTATATATACACGAGGGCCACTCAATATATTTGGCCCCACCTTTTTTTTTTCTATCTAAGTTTCCTTGTAAGTTCCAGAAATTTTGTACACAAGTAATTACATACCTTTTTTACAAGTTTTTATTTTTCCACATAGTCTCCATTCTTTTCTACGGCTTTCCTCCACCTCGAAACAAGGGGAGGGGTGGGGGTAGCGGGGGAGGGGGTTAGCCCCCAAGTTGCATAAAGGGGGGTGAGGTGGTTTTGGGGGGCATTCAGTTGACCTAATCGGGCATTCAGTTGACCTAACCGGGCATTCAATTAACCCGGGCAACGCCGGGTACCTCATCTAGTATATATATATATACATATATATATATATATATATATATATATATAATATATTATAATATATATATATATATACACTTCATAATGTTTGCAGATGATACAATTTCGTCTTTTCTTATAAACATATTAATTCAGCCAAAAATATGTTTAAATCGGAATTTATCAATGTAATGAAATGACTGACCACCAATAAATTCTTCCTAAATATCAGTAAAAAAGATTTAATGATTTTTACTAATAAAAGAAATATTGATGAAATCGTTGTAACAGAGTGTACTGTAACAAAATTTCTTGGTGTAATGCTAGACAAGAATTTGCAATGGAGTGATCATGTAAATTATATGTATCGTGAAAAAGATTTCAAGGAGGTGTTGCTACAATCTTTAAACTTAGAAATGTATTCCGTAAACAGGTTTTATTAATTCTGTATCATACTGTTATTCTTCCTTATATAACGTACTTATTTAACGTACTTCCTTATATAACGTACTTCTTTATATAACGTACTTGGGGAAACTCGGCTAACAACTCATTAAACAGTATCTTTGTCATCCAAAAACGAGCCATGAGGTTATTGGTATGATGCTGATTTCCATGATCATTCAAGAGCATTATTTAAAGAGCTAAAATTACTAAAGCTCAAAGATTTAAACAAACTGGTACATTTTATTTTTATTTAGATGTGTAACAACAAAATCATTAATTTACAATGGATAAATAAATATTTGGTAACTCGCTAGCAAGTCCACTCATATCAGACCAGAAATAGACCAAAGCATGTTATTCGTCAATTTAGATTGTTTTCATCTCAAAAACTACCCATTTCCATTGGATTAAAACTATGGAATGATTTAAATACTGATATAAAAAATATTATGAGTGTAAATTTGTTTAAAACCAAGTTGAAATCTCGATTAATAATGGCATACCAATAAAAATCTAGAATTAAATGTACGAAGGCCACTCAATATATTTTGCCCCACCTTTTTTTTTCTTTCCAAGTTTCCTTGTAAGTTCCAGAAATTTTGTACACAAGTAGTTCCATACCATTTTTACAAGTTTTTATTTTTCCACAACGTCTCCATCCTTTCCTACGGCTTTCCTCCACCTCGAAACAAGACCTTTATTCCTTGCTGGTAAAAGTCCGCTGGGTTCCGCTGGAGCCACCTTTCAAACTCTTCAACAATTTCATCGTCACTCTGAAACTTTCTTCCACGAATAGCATCCTTCATTGGCCCAAACAAATGGAAGTCTGAAGGTGCCAGATCCGGGCTGTATGGAGGGTGGGGTAACATAGTCAAGCGCATTTTTGTGATGGCCTCTCTTGTTTGCAAACTGTTGTGTGGTGTTGCGTTATCGTGCAAAAGAAGGACGTCTTCCAGTTTTCTCTCCGGTCGAACTCGCTTTATACGTCTCTGGAGTCACTGTAGGGTAGCAATATATGCCTCTCAGTTGATTGTTTGTCCTTTCTTCATAATGTCCACCAGAATCATCCCTTTCATGTCCCAGAAGATGGTGGCCATAACCTTTCCTGCAGAGGAGCCATTTTGAACTTTTTCTTGCGTGGGGAGTCTGCTTGATGCCACTCCATGGAGTGGCGTTTTGTTTCAGGTTCGAAGTGGTGTACCCAAATCTCATCCGCAGTCACAATTCGTAAAAGGAAGTCATCCCCTTTTGTCTCGTATCGAACCAACGACTCAGAAGTAATTTCTTTTCTTTGGGTTTTGTGATCTTCAGTCAGTTGGCGAGGAACAAACCGTGAACACACTTGTTAGTATCCCATTTGCTGAATTATCGTATTCACACTTCCTTCACTAATTCCTAGCTCCAGTGATGGCTCCTTGTATGTGACGCGCCGATTTGATCGAATGATGCTGTTAGCACGTTGCACAGTGTGAGATGTGACAGCCGATGCCGGGCAACCGCTGCGTGGCTAATCATCGAGGCTGGCTTTCCCTCTTTCCGATGATCTCACACGTTTAGACCAGCGTCCAACTGTGCTTCGATCAACAACAGCATCTCCGTAAACGTTTTGTAGACGTTTGTGAATATTTCCAACTGTTTCCTTCTCTGCGGTTAAGAACTCGATAACAGCTCTCTGTTTACGACGCACATCACTGTCAGACACCATTTTCGAAACTGCGTTAACCATGTGTTTTATACAAGGGCTTTTAAAAGCGGTTTTATACAAGGAGGGGAGGTTCAAACTGAAAAAAATCCGGTTATGTGAAGCGCAGAAATTTGAAACTTACGGTCCAAAAGACATTTCAGCCCCATGACCTATTATTTAGCTAAGAAAAAAGGGTGGGGCAAAATATATTGAGTGCCCCTAGTACATTAGTATTGTTTATTCATTTCTCGTGTGTAATCTAGGATTAACTTTACTTGTTATTGTTCATATCTTATCTTTCATGTCTAATATTGATTTCTTTGTATAGTATTGGTATCATACCTTCAATAATGACTTTCTACAGTATTTGTTTTATATCGATAATAATAATTTAAGATTAATACATACCCTAATTAATAATTAATTCTCATTCAAGATTTATGTATTAACTTTGGTTTGCTTCCGCCCGAATTGTTCATTCTGACGAAGGTCAAGCTTTTCACTTCACCTTGGACTGACAGTTTAACGTCTTAACCACTAGGCTACCCAGGATACCCATTTATCTACCAACCACTTTCTTTATTGTGTGGAAGGATGAACAGCTGGGTTTTGCTACGCGTCGACTGCCGTCACCAGGCCTGGATCCCGGGGGCCGATAGATTCCGATAATAATTATTGGTTTTGTTTAACCTCCTTCGCAACATCTAAGGTTATAATGACGGAGGGAACCTATAGCTTTACGTCGGATCCGAACCACTGGTCGCTACATAGTTTGGACGTAGCGGACAGTCTCCCATCCAACTACTACCCAGACTCAGTGTCGCTTAACTTCGCTGATCAACGGGAAGCGGTGCTACGACGTAGCCCACTACACCACCGAGACGCATTAAATAATAATAACTGTTAATAATAACTATCTGTTTATTTTTAATTAAGAGCCAGTAAAGCTTAAAGCTGAAGGCAAATTGAATAAATTAAATTGTCCAGTTTCACAATTAGTTGTCATTGTAAATTGTAAAAATACTGTATTTATTTTATCACTAAAGATTATTAATTTTAATTGAATATATACAGTATACATATATATATATATATATATATATATATATATATATATATATATATATATATATAGGGAGAGAGAGAGAATAAGAATGACATACTGATTGATTTTCAGAAAAAAATTCGCCTCCAAAAACTGTGTAAAGCACAGAAAATTAACAGTTAGAAGTATTTTATTTTTCTTTGGATATTTAATTCTTTTTAATGACTATAATACAGTTTCGAAAATAATACCCAATCATTTCTGCTTAGTAATTTTTTACGCTTTTTTAGAAAGTTTTGTTTCCAGGCGAACTTGTTTCCGAAACTGTACATACAGTACAATAATAATAACTGTACTAAAGTTCTAGTCCCTATCCTGGATCCACTGAAGTCTAAACGATTATAGTGAGAGATTTATTCGCTTTTGCAAAAAGGAATTCGTATATAAGTAATTTCGATGTTAAATTCTTATTTTTTCGTATGAGCCTTTGGATAAAATCTTAAACATTAACAAAAACAAATTATTTTCTAACCAAAACATGATTGACTTTTTCTTTTTTAGATTGTAATCTAAATTGCAGCCAAATATATCTTATTCTTTTTCTGTAATACAGAATATACGGTTTGCGACGGTGTGGCAATTGGAAACGCACTGGGCCCCCAACATTAGCTAACGGTTTCATGGTTCCAGGACGTCCTAGCGATTTTAAATCGTTTTATTACAAACGCTACGTTGATGAGTTGTTCTCAGCATTCAGGTCCAAAGCTTATATATTTTCTTCCTTACATCGCAACATTGAATTCAAGCCCGATTAGAAGGAAATTATACACTTGTCTTCCGAGACATTTCAGTACAACACTAAGGTAACTCTTTTATTATTATTACATCTATACTACGTAGAAAACCGACTTCTACTGATCTGTTCGTTTATATCAATGATATCATATTAATATCATGCTTTCATTTCAATACAGTTTAAGGTAAATTAGTACGAGCGTTAATTATCCTGCCTTCAGTAGGCCTATCTGTTCAAGCTATTTTACTGTGACTGCCGAATTTGATCAGTTCCGTAAATTTTCAGTAAGAATGCATTTCCTCCAAAATTTTCTCGACCAAACCATTTGGTCTACACAAATAAACTTTTATTTTGTGAAAACCCGTTACCATGGACAGTATCAAAAGAAATCGTTTATTCACCATTGATTTACATCAGAACCGCGAGCCTAATCTAAGAAATACATTGCCAAACTTGTTAAAACATTTTATTTACAAATTTGTTCCAAGGTCATATTCAGATATAATAATTCCATCCTATCACATTTTAAACATAAAGATAAAATCCAAACTTTGCCGCGTTCCTCCATATCATATAAACACGAGTGTGATGACTACATTTTAGAACGTTTTGGCCATTCAGTGAGAACCAACTACAGTAAGTACGCTAACTATTCCCTAATATGAGCACACGTCCACAGTGGCAACCCATCCTCCGATCAAACACTCTAACTTTAGTATTCTAGCAGGTAGTAGTAGTAGTAGTAGTAGTAGTAGTAGTAGTAGTTAAAAATTATACATTCAGAAATTTAAACCTCTTCAAATGTAACTCTCCTTTTATTTACTGAATTATTATGTTTTCAGGACATTCTTTTGCAATATGAACCTTATGTTGTTCGTGCGTTGGTCTCTCTTCACACGGAGGTCAAGCTGGTGACCCCGCCTCTAGGTCTGACCTGGTGGAGGAGCGAGTTGCTTTCTTGCGCTCTCCACCGTACATAGCCAGGCACGCCCGGCTCATCTGGTACTGTCCTGAGCCAGGCATCCAGTCTTTTCTTGAAGACTTCAACTTTGACCCCCGTTACGTTTCTGAGGTCCTTAGGAAGCTGGTTGAAAAGTCTTGGCCCCCTGACAACCAAGCTATTTTCCTTCAGAGTTGAGGAGGTCCCTTGTGGTGCCTTTAATTTGGGAACACTACACATTCTGCCTTTCCGATTTTCCAGTGTTGTTTGAATGGTAATTGGGTTTAGTTTTAGGTTTGGTACCAGTTTTTCGATCATTTTCCATATGTAAATTATGATGTACCTCTCTCTTCTTCTTTCCAGTGAGTACAGATTTAGTTTACGTAGTCTTTCCCAGTAGTTGAGTTCTTTGCAGCCATCAATCTTGGCTGTGAAATGCCTTTGCGTTTCTTCTAGTTTATTAGTTTCTTCCTTTTTATATGGGGACGTCAAAACTGAGCAGTATTCAAGTTTTGGTATAATCAGTGTTTTTAGCAGGGGAATCATTACTGTCCTGTCCCTTCTCTTGAACGTTCTTAGAACCTGTCCGGCGACTCTTTTTGCTTTATTTATCGCTATCTGATTTTGTGTTTCGAATTTCGCATCATCTGTCATTATTATCCCGAGATCAATCGCTTTCATGCTTCTCTGAATTTCCTGTCTATCTGGAGCATAATATGCAGTCTGTTTAAGTTCTTCTTTTCTACCATATCTCAAGAGCTGAAATTTCTCGGCGTTGAATGACATGTTGTTGTCTTCTGACCATTTGTATATTTTGTTCGTGTCCCTCTGCAAGGCCTCCACGTCATGTACATCGCTGATTTTTCTGCTGATCTTTGTATCGTCTGCAAAGGATGTTACTATACTATTGCTGTTTACTCCGCTGTCTATGTCTGTTAGCATGATAATGAACAGGAGTGGGGCCAGTACTGTCCCTTGTGGTACTGAGCTGCGTACTTCCGATTCTGATGATGATATACCTTGAATTTTGACGACCTGCAGACGATCACTAAGGAAGTTGTAGATCCATTTTCCCACTTTGGCCTGTTATTCCCATGTCTTTAATTTTATGTGCTATTATACCATGGTCACATTTATCGAAAGCTTTAGCAAAATCTGTGTATATAACATCGTAGTTGTCATTGCCTTCCAAGGCATCTAGGATATTGTTGTAGTGCTCTATTAGTTGTGATAGGCATGATCTACCTGACCGGAATCCATGCTGATTTTCGTTGAATCTTTCCTGTGTCTCCAGGAAATCATAAATTTTCTCTCTAACTATTCTTTCAAATACTTTGGTGAGGTGGGACGTCAATGACACTGGTCTATAGTTCTTTGCTTGAGATCTGTCCCCTCCTTTATATATAGGGACAATGTTTGCTCTTTTCAAGATGCTCGGTATTTCCCCAGTGTCTAGGGATCTTCTCCATATCGAGTATAAAGGTGTAGCTATTTCATTTTTACAGTTTTTAATCAATAATGCGTTCCAATTGTCCGGACCTGCAGCTGAATGTAGTTTCATTTGTCCTATAGCTCTCGCTACATCTTATGGTGTAAACTCAAAGCCTTTTATATACTGTCCTTGCAATTCCTCTTCAAAGAATGCATTTATGTCAGGTATCGCTTTGTCACTTTTTGGGGTACTGAAAACTGATTCATATTGAGCTCTCAATGTATCAGATATTTCTTTTGGATCGTCGGTTAGTTCATTATTTCCCGTCCTTAAGGGCCCAATAGCGAGCGCGTTTTTGTTTTCCTTTTTGCATAGCTATAGAAGTATTTTGAATTTTCCTTTATTGCTTCTACCGCCTTTTCCTCTTCCCTCTCTGTATGGTCCTTAATCAGGGCATTTCCCTATCGATACCCTCCAGTTTTTCTTTTATTGTTTTCCTATCATTATCTCCGCAGTTTCCTAACTTCGCCTCCACTCTCTTTCTTTTGCGGAATAGTCTTCTCTTTTGCCTTTCTAGCCAGCTCCTCTTTCCTTTTGGCTGTGATTTCGGAGCATATTTTTCTAAAATTCTCAGCGTTTTTTCCTCCAAGGTTGTTAGCATTTCTTCAGTTGTTTTATTCTCGAAAATTGTTCTCCATTCTATTTGGGCCATGTGCGATCTGATTGCTTCCCAATTTATAGTCTTCGAGTTTAAGTTAAAGGCCCCGAATTTACTTCTTTCCACAATATGTGTATTGCCTTCTAATGCTGCCGTCATATTTGTTGATATCTCGATTAAGTTGTGGTCTGAGATAATGGTTGGGGTTATTTTTATATCAGCAATCAAGTTCGTGTTATTCGTGAATACCAGATCCAGGCAGTTATTTTTTCTGGTATTTTCTGTTATCTCCTGTGTCAGCATAAACTCGCTTGTGAGAGCCATCAACATTTTTGCTTGTTCCTGATCTTCTCTTGTGCCCCCCCCCCCCAATATATTATAAATCTTTATTTTAAATTAGTTTTACTTGCCATTTTCACTTCTTTTATGTAATAATTAAACTGAACCCCATTAATTTTTACTAAAAAAATTTCCATGCTTCCAACGGCATACCCAAATTAAAATACTGCTATTATATTAATATACCGGGTGATTACAAATAATCTTCCCGATTTTAAAAATTTATTATGAAAAAAACTAACAAAGATACAGCGAAAAGAAAGCTATACAAATAAAGAAGAACTCGGAAAGTTTTATTTACAAGCTATTGAAGTTCAATATGAGGTCCTTTTGTGGCTCTACAGACATGAAAGCGGGATTCTGTTTCCCTCCATACATTTCGTAGGATATCATACTGAACTTTTCTAACAGCCTCACGTATCCTTCCCTTCAAATGTTTCAAAGTTGTTGCCATTGGTGGAACAAAAGCGTCATTTTTGACATAACCCCAAAGTCAGAAGTCAAGGGAGATTAGATCGGGCGAACGAGCCGGCCAAGGAATGGGGCTCCCCCACGCCCGATCCAACGATCAGGCAATTGTTCATTCAGGAATGTTGTAACCTTGTTGTGGAAATGGGGTGGCGCACCATCCTGCTGAAACCACACATCAGCTTTGGGACATCAGCCACAGCTGTAACATATCGCGGTAAATGATACCGTTAATTGTTTGTTCAGCAAAGAAGAATGGACCGTACACTTTCTCAGCGATAAGAGCACAAAACACATTAACTTTAGGGCTATCTCTGACGTGTTCAATATTACAAATAAAAATTTCCTGAACTATTTAACTCAGACGGAGTTAAATCGGAAGTCTCGGAAGTCGTAAGCTCTGTCCCACAAGGGACAGTATTAGCTCCCTTGCTGTTCATAATAATGATTGTAGATATGATGCAGATATTAAGGACAGTACTGTATCATGCTTCGCAGATAACACAAAGATGTGTAAGGAAATATTGAACGAAGGTGACATACGAAAATTACAAAAAGACATTGAAACATTATTCCAGTGGGCAGAAGACAACAATATGAAGTTCAACGAAGAAAAATTCCAACTTCTAAGATATGGTAATAACAAGGAGCTACAGAAAAAAGGGTACAAAACTATGCAATCCAAACAGATAACACCAAATCCACAAGTCAGGGATTTTGGAGTAAGAATGTCGTTGGATGCAGAATTCAGAGAGCACTATGACATCAAAATTACAACGGCTAGAAAAATAATGGGAATCATTTGGAGGAGCTTCCGCAACAGAAAAGCAAACATCATGCTCAAATTATGGAAGAGTCTAGTCCAACCACTAATTGAGTATTGCTCAGTACTCACAAGCCCATACAGAAAACGAGACATTGCAAACATTGAAGCTATGCTATATAAAGGACTTTTACGTCTGAGATTGTGGAAAAGGAAGGTGAAGACTACTGGTCTCGACTACAATCCCTGGAACTCTACTCTCTCGAAAGAAGGCGCGAGTGGTACACAATAATATACATATGGAAAATACTTGTGGGCTCTGTCCCTAACCTTAGAAATGAAATAGAAACAAACTGGAATGAGAGAAGAGGCAGATTTTGTACGGTCCCAGCTGCAGTTGGACAAGTGGCCATGAAAACGAGGATGGAAAATATCCTCAGAATACGAGGCCCAAAGCTTTTCAATATCCTACCAAAAGAAGTGAGGAATCTCCAGCACACCAAACTGAATAACTTCAAGAACCAGCTGGACAGATTCGTGTGCAAAGTCCCTGAGCAGCCATGCGTGGCTGGCTACGAGGGCAGGAGGAAATGAGACAGCAATTCCTTCCTTCACCAAATCCCGCAAATGAGGCGGGATGCTGCAGAGGGGTCGACCGCAGGTCGATCCTGAACCGTCGTTCAAACTCACCTAAAGTAACCTAAAGTAAGTATATATACAGTATATATATATATAATATATATATATATATATATTAGGAGAAATCCAATGACAAGGAGAAATGTAAATGCCATGAAAAGTCTTCTTTAATGCGTAACGTTTCGAGCAATACGCTCATCTTCAGGCTGTATAATAACAATGTGAAATTAAAATCAATAATTGAATGAAAAACAAGACAAAGAAAATTTCTATAACCTATTCATAAAGGCAAATTTTAAAAGACTGAAAAAGAGGGTTAAATTCTAAGTTATACAGATTTACATATAAAATTAAGAAGCTATTTTAAATACATATAGTAAATGTGAAATTAATACACTGGAAAATTAACAATAGTACACTGGAATAATGAAACTAACTAACCTTTCACTGCAATTTCCGAGGCTAGACTAATTTAAGCAGAGGCAACACGAGAAAACATAAGATGGTGAGGGCGATTGGGGAAGGGGGGATTATAAGGAATTGGGGAAGGAGGAGTGATTATAAGAAATTTAGAGGGACAGCTGATGAGTCAACATTTAGCGTAGCGGTCAAAGTTTTAATGTAAAGCTATTCCAAAATTCTAAGTGAGTTGGGACAAGTATTACAACCAAGAATTTTAAAATTGTCTAAAGTGACATCAGTTTTACATTTTATACTGTGTTCCCGAATACTAGAAACTTCTTTAGTTTTTAAGATTTTACCTGTTCGGCCACTTATTCCCATATGCGAATAAAATCTAGCCCTGAGAGAGCGAACAGTGCTGCCAATGTAATTCCCAAGGAGACACCTAGGGCAGGTAAATAAATATACAACACCGCTACGCAACGAGTCAGGGGTTCGATCCTTCGCTGAGAAAAAGCTACCTAAAGACGTTTTATTAATAAATATGATGCGGAAATCACTATAAATAACTCGTTTGAATTCCAAAAAGACCTTCTTGGTGAGAATTTCGATTCAAAAAAGTTTTTTGTCAGTTTTGATGTAAAGTCGCTTTTCACAAATGTACCTGTATCTGAAACTATTGCCATTATTTTAGATAGGGTTTTTAGCTCGGGTGATATTTTTCATGGTTTTTCATTGTCTCATTTTAAGGAACTTTTAGAATTGGTCTTCAAACAATGCTATTTTACTTTCAACAATAAGGTTTACCAACAAATTGATGGTGTAGGGATGGGATCACCTGTCGGACCGTTAGCAGCTGATTTTTTTATGACTCATTTAGAAAGTGTAATTTTTAGACAATCTCCCACTCATCTCAAGCCAATTTTCTATCGACGCTTCGTTGATGATTCGATAGCTGTCTTTGATAATGCGGTACAAGCTCAACAATTCTTTAACTTCCTAAATTCTTTGCACCCCAATATAACGTATACAATGGAAACTGAGAAAAATGGCTCCCTCCCCTTTTTAGATCTTTTAATTTCGAAAAACGGTGATTCTATTACTACATCAGTTTACAGGAAACCCACTTTCACTGGTTTGGGCATGAATTTTTTAGTTTTACTGATTTCAACTATAAGATGTCTTGTATTAAAACTCTCCTGTTCTGAGGATATAATTTGACCTCTAGTTTTACCTTACTTAATGATGAATTTAATAATCTAAGATCATATTTACCAATAATAGTTTTCCTGTTCAATATGTAGATAAACTAATTAGATCCTTCTTAAATAATGTTATAGCCCCCAACTTCCTTGTATTACAGTGCCGAAGGATATAAAATATTTCTTGGTACCTGAAATGGGTCCTTTGAATAAGGAATTTAAGCTTAAATTTACAAAGTTGTTAAGGAAATTTTTTTATCATACTGATTTCCGCATCATATTTATTAATAAAAACGTCTTTAGGTAGCTTTTTCTCAGCGAAGGATCGAACCCCTGACTCGTTGCGTAGCGGTGTTGTATATTTATTTACCTGCCCTAGGTGTCTCCTTGGGAATTACATTTGCAGCACTGTTCGCTCTCTCAGGGCTAGATTTTATTCGCATATGGGAATAAGTGGCCGAACAGGTAAAATCTTAAAAACTAAAGAAGTTTCTAGTATTCGGGAACACAGTATAAAATGTAAAACTGATGTCACTTTAGACAATTTTAAAATTCTTGGTTGTAATACTTGTCCCAACTCACTTAGAATTTTGGAATCGCTTTACATTAAAACTTTGACCCCTACGCTAAATGTTGACTCATCAGCTGTCCCTCTAAATTTCTTATAATCACTCCTCCTTCCCCAATTCCTTATAATCCCCCCTTCCCCAATCGCCCTCACCATCTTATGTTTTCTCGTGTTGCCTCTGCTTAAATTAGTCTAGCCTCGGAAATTGCAGTGAAAGGTTAGTTAGTTTCATTATTCCAGTGTACTATTGTTAATTTTTCCAGTGTATTAATTTCACATTTACTATATGTATTTAAAAGTAGCTTCTTAATTTTATATGTAAATCTGTATAACTTAGAATTTAACCCTCTTTTCAGTCTTTTAAAATTTGCCTTTATGAATAGGTTATAGAAATTTTCTTTGTCTTGTTTTTCATTCAATTGATTTTAATTTCACATTGTTATTATACAGCCTGAAGATGAGCGTATTGCTCGAAACGTTGCGCATTAAAGAAGACTTTTCATGGCATTTACATTTCTCCTTGTCATTGGATTTCTCCTAAATATTAAATTGAAGCTCTGTAGAAGCAACCCGCATGATTATATATATAATATAATATAATATATATATATATATATATATATATATATATATATATATATATTATATATATACATACTTACTTTAGGTTTGTTTCTATTTCATTTCTAAGGTTCGAGACAGAGCCCTGAAGTATTTTCCATATATTATAATATGTTATTAAGTAATGTGAATATAAGTTATATCAGATATCTAAACTGTACAGGAAAATATTTTAAAACTTTATGTAAATTGTATTTGGTGCTGGTTAAGTGTGCGGTCTACCTAGCTTTAGTTAGCCTTATAAGGCTAACTAATGAAACTATCACGACTTAACCTAACCAATCGTTAGGTCAACTGTACGCCCTTGACGATTGGTTAGGTTAAGTCGTGATAGTTTCATTAGTTAGCCTTATAAGGCTAACTAAAAGCTAGGTAGACCGCACACTTAACCAGCACCATTGTATTTTTTTCCTGAATAAAGGTTTTTGTTTGAAATTCTCTTGCATATTTTAATTAACTTTATTATATATATATATAATATATATATATATATATATATATATATATATTATATATATATATATATATATATATATACACAGAGTGTGTGAGTGTATGTGTATATATATATGTTGTGAGTTATATATATTGTGTGTGTGTTGTGTGTGTGTGTGTATACACACTAGTTTTAGAATGCTAACTAATGTTTGCAGATACGCAAAAAGACTACCATACGCGGGTATAAAAATATTCTCCGGCCTCGGACATACAGATCGATTGCGATGGATGAATTCACTTCTTCTTTTTCGCGCAACTGTATGTATATAATTTTTGCGTGATGCCGTATGTTGTTGGGCGTTCATGAGTAATAAGACGATGTTGAGATGATATAAAGGCAGAAACAGAAGCCATTAAGATAATGATCATATGAATGTATGCGCAACAATGTAATGTTTACTTAACACGTTTATTTGTTAACAGAAATAGCCTTATCACATAATTAGATCTTACGCATTTATGAAAGTCAGATTAGATTACTCTTTTCTGCTCTTTTATCATCATTATCGCTCTGTTATGCTCGATTTTGGATACGATATCTATTTTGTTTCCTTTAATTCGTTCTTTTATACCCTCAATTACTAAAACGTTTGTCCGATTCTGAGCATTTTGATGTCTCGATAGTTTGCCTTGTCTTATCTATTGCTTAAAATAGAAGATAAAAATAACTATTAACGATACGAATTCGCTTTCGGATGCGGAAGCCGTTGCCATTTTCATTTGCATACACTTTCATTTATTAAAAAAATTATTTTTGAGATTTATGCGTAATTCTTTTTGTTCCATTTTTATTTAGGTAAAACAGATATTAAAATTTTATATGTAACCCATTTTTATTTTAATTTTATTACTATTTTATATTTTAGTTAAATTATAATCACATTTTTTACGTAACTCAATTTTTTTTTTCATTATATTATTTAGTTAATTAAAATGTCTTACGTTGTAATGAATTCGTTTTTTTATTTTAAGTCTCCTTATTTTTGTAAGAAACTTTGTTTATTTAATATAAATTAAAAATTAACCTCGTTTATTGTTCTCTGAGTAATTCCAAACAAGATAACACAAACAAACACTCCGGAACAAACGGGCGAACACATACTCGGTCAGACGCATAAAATAACGTAAGTAAAGAAATATATTTTATGTTGTTCATATTTTAAAATAATACACAATATTCTTTACGTTTTAGCAATATTGGAATAATCAGTTAATCACTGATGCTCTATTTTAAACTATAGATAGACTAAAATTTTTGTTTTCAAGTAAAATTAGGTATTTGTCTTTATATGCAACTACATACAGGGTGTCCGAGAATTATCTGTACAAGTTTTGGCTGTTATTAAAAGTCAACCATGAAGTGTAGAAATTCCAGTTGTCCCATTTTACAGAGAATCTCATTAAGTTTTTTCTGATATCAAGTTTTGACAAGTTTTTTAGAAATTCCAGTGTGTCCGAAAATTATCTGTACAATTTCATCTTTTAATAAAATTCTTGATAACACACATAAAATCCTTAAACAAGATTATTTAGAATCTGTATTTTCAAAAGTTTCTTTCATTAAAGTAACGTTGTTACAAACATTTGATATGTGCACCATCAGTGATTCGCAAAACATCCAATCGATAATCCAAATGTTGCCATGTACGCTGCAGCATATCCACATCAATTCGCTCAATAGCAGCTGTGATTCTTGCTTTTAAATCATCAATGTCTGTCACCCGCGTACAAAAAAGAAAAAACTTGTCAAAACTTGTTATCAGAAAAACCTTAATGAGTTTCTCTGTAAAATGGGACAACACTGGAATTTCTACACTTCATGGTTGACTTTTAATAACAGCCAAAAATTGTACAGATAATTCTCGGACACCCGGTATTTAATTATATCATATCTATTTTTCTCTCAATTGCTCTGGATCAAGATTCTCTGTTCTGATGAGACAAAAATCGAACATTTCGGCTATAATCCAAAAAGGTTTGAATCGAATCACAGAATCGATCTGTGTCATTTGTAAGTACAGTATGGGCGTCGATCGTTGGGGGGTGGGGGCATGTCCCTCCACTTTTTTGTGTGGCGGCGACAACATACAAATTGTCCCCCCTCTCCAACACACTTTTTCGTTGGTCTGTGTAGAAGAATGTCTTTAAGGTCTAATAGAATTTGAGGCCGAATTAATCCTACGGTGGGATTAATTCGGCCTCAAATTGAGAAGTGATCGACGCCCATGGGTACAGGCAATTTCGCTTGAATTCTCGTAACAATGGATTCAGCAAATTATAAGTAGATTTTAGGTTAAAATGGTATGCCTTCTGTGAGGAAGATGAAGGTGGGGCGTGGTTGAATATTCCAACAGGATGATAAGAGAGAAACGTGTGCAAAAGCACATTAAAATGTTTGGCACAGAAGAAAATTAAAGTTTTGGAGTGGCCCTAACAGTTCCCTGACTTCAATACATCGAGAACCTTTGAAGAGCTCTGAAACGAGTAGTCCATGTAAAAAATTCAAAGAATCTTACCGCGTTGTAGACATTTTGTCAGTAAGAATGGTCATTGATACAAAAGGAACGAATTCAGAAAATGGTACAAAGAATCGTTTGCTGAAAGTAATCGCAGCAAAAGGAGATTTTTTGAGCTGCTGTTTTGAAGGGAGCCTAAACTAATGCTGCAGTCTTGTGAAATGAACATCATAATCTCGTTTTTACATGATGTCGATTTATTTTTTCATAAATATATGACAGTAGGTTTATATTTTATATCTGAGCATTTAGACTTTTGTGAATACACCACAATGCAAACATTTTCAAGAATTTAGTAGGGTACCCAACCTTTTGCATGTAACTTTCTCCTCTCTCTCTCTCTCTCTCTCTCTCTACTACTGTGTATGTACACTGTACAGTGTGTCCGTAAAGTCATGGTGGGATTTTAAATAGCTATATTATTGCAACGAAACATGATAATGAGATGAAAAAAAGGCAAATTGAAGAACAACTCTAAAGAATAACTTTATTTAACGTAGTTCGATATGGGCTCCTCTGGTAGCCCTGCAGACATCTAGGCGGTGATGTGTGTCCGTAAAGTCATGGTGGGATTTTAAATAGCTATATTATTGCAACGAAACATGATAATGAGATGAAACAATGCCAAATTTAAGAACAACTCTCAAAGTTGTATCTTGTAGTTAGTCTAGGCTAAGCTTAACCTTTATCTCGTAGTTAGTCTAGGCTGTCCACATGCCTATGTTGAACATGAGCGTAATAGCCCGAAAGTTAATGTGTGGTGTGCTCTAGCACGAGATCGAGTGATTGGCCCATTTTTCTTCGCGGAACCCACTGTGACGTCACACAACTACCTCGCTATGTTGGAACATTTTGCAGTACCCCAATTTATTGACAATAATGTCATCTTTCAGCAAGATGGTGCTCCTCCGCACTATGCCAACGTTGTTCGAGAATTCCTTAATGAAAAATTTCCACAGAGATGGATAGAAAGAGGAGGATGGAAGCCATGGCCTCCACGCTCTCCGGACCTGACACCTTTGGACTTTTATTTGTGGGGTTACGTCAAGCAAAGCGTGTACAGTGTACCCATTAGGGATATTCATCACTTGCACGAGCGAATCACGGAAGCTATCGCATCCGTCACTCCTGATGTTCTTGGGCGTGTGTGGCTGGAATTGAATCACCGCCTAGATGTCTGCATGGCTACCAGAGGAGCCCATATCGAACTACGTTAAATAAAGTTATTCTTTTAGAGTTGTTCTTCAATTTGCCTTTTTTTCATCTCATTATCATGTTTCGTTGCAATAATATAGCTATTTAAAATCCCACCATGATTTTACGGACACACTGTAGATACACAGAGACACAGAGACAGATTAAAACATTCTTTTGAATTTGTTTCACGGTACAAAAGACTCCGAGCGAAAGATGAGCAAGACTGAAAACCTTTCAACCTTTCAAATGTTCCGTGCGATGATTCCTCATTTCACGAAGGTCAAGCTCGTCGCCCCTCCTCTCAAAATACCAAAACTTTATATAAAAAATAAATGCATTAATGCTTATCGATGCTTCAAGCTTGATTTTATCATAGATTGATGAAATGAATGCAAAATTTGTTATGAGGAAGCGAGCGTGAAAATATTTTTCAATTAAATTTTCTTATCTCACTTCGAGTCTGACGTCTGAAAACAATAGAGAATTTTAAGCGAATCTGCTGAAAATTAAATATTTTCTCCTTGAAATAGGATTAGGTTAGAAAGAGGAAACTTTTACTATAAATATTTCATGATATTAGTCGTAATTTATGTTAGAATTTTATTATAACGTAACTGTCATTTCATTTTAATGAGACTTAATTTTTGGTGCAAAATCTTCGGATCAGAGGATTTCATTTTTAATATTTTAATTAATAATTAATGACAAACTTTTGTTGCATCTTCGTTTCAAACGAAAAGAAGGCAGTGGAAGGCCAAAAACATCACGTACTGAGGAAAATATTGACACGGTTTCATCCATGATACGCAATCAAGAAGAACGGCCCAACACGCACAAGTCCGTTAGAGAAATTTCAAAAACTACTGATATTTCTCGATCTAGTGTTCGTCGTATAGTAAAAGATGATGTGGGTCTTAAATGTTTTAAAAGAGTCGAAGTTCATAAGCTCTTTGCATCAAATAAGCAAGCAAGAGTTGAAAAATGACGTGCTCTATTAGATTGATTCCCAGACAGAGAAGTGTCGAAAATATGGTTCAGCGACGACAAGACCTTTACGGTTGCTTCAACAATAAACACACAAAATGACCGAGTTTATGGAAGACAGGACAAAAAATCTATCAGTCTAGATCGACTTTGCAGGGGACGTCCGCATTTTTCTCAAAAAGTCATGGTTTCCATCTTTATTTCAAAGTTAGGGAAGTCAGAGATTGTTTTTGTTAATCAAAATGCCAAAATCACTGCTGCTTATTACCAAAAAAAAATCCTTGATGCGGTACTGCCGTCGATAAGGGAGAAGTCAAGGTTGCAAGCGTGCACTGATAATGGAGGAGGGCACATTCCGCATAATCTTGGACTCAATTAGGTAACTGTATAGAAACAAAGTTTTTCTACCCGTGTCTGTATAACAGCAAATTACAAAATAATGGTTAGTTAGCAAAAATCTAACTTCACCACGAGATAGACTATGAAAATGAAATTCTATACAGGACACATATATTGATTGTACAAATAACATTTGATAAAGGTAAAATTATATTGTTCAAAATCAGGGTAATAGTTTTTTTTTGGCCCTCCCTATATATATATATATATATATATATATATATATATATATATATATATATATATATATATATATATATGTATGTGTGTATATATAATGAAGAAAGAGGAGAGAACTTTGCATGTACAAGTAAATCAAATCAACAACTTCGAGTAATATTACTAGCGAAGACTTATTTAATTATTATTATTTTCTACTTTGCGTTGATAATTTGAGTTTACTGATTTAAAATGTTCATTTCACTTTCCTTTTGCTATATCGGAAAATCTAAGGTTTCTCGAGCGGCGAGATTTTATCAATAACTTTTAGAACATCAGGAATGTTCAGAGGTTTATTATTTCTGTTTTTTTAAACAAACCTTTGATTTCTGCTCTGTTACCGTTATCGAGTAAATTTTAAATGTTTGCTTTTATTCCCACAAAATTTATTGGTTTCGTTTCATTCTCGTAAAATATTTGAAGGCGAGAATATTCGTAATTGCTTATTTTATGTATAATTTATTATTAAAAAGGGTAAAAAAAAAATGGTGAAATAGTTTCGTTATACCAGAAAAAATTAAAATTATTCTTCAAAGTAATTACGTTGAAAGCAATGCGTGTCATATACATAATCTACATAATCGCTTGTCACATAGATTTAAGTGAATAAATAAACCCCCCAAAAAAGTTTAACCTTTTTTCATGGAGGAAGGAGGGGGCAAGGGCGAGTGCCCGCAAAAACGCCCACTCCCGCCGTTATAGAGGAAGAAGAGAGCCCAAATCTAGGTCCAGGGTTTTCAAGATGCCTGAAAACACTGCATTTGAAAGATTGGAGGTCATAGATAGAGGAAAAATGGAGTGAGGAAGATTGTTCCAGAGTTCATCGGTTGAGGAGATGAAAGACTGAAAATACCGATTAAACCTTGCATTAGAGAGTTGGACAGAAAAGGAATGAGAATGTGTCGAAAGTCTAGTACTGCGTGCTCTCCTTAAAGGAGGAGGCATGTAGTTAGAGAGTTCAGAGGAGTAGTGTGTACAGTATTATAATAGCGATAGTAAAGAGAGAGTGAGGCAAAGTTGCGGCGAGGAGAGAGGGATTGAAGACAGTGAGTAAGAAGCGGGGAAATGATGAGAGGAAAAGCCTTTGAATCAAATAGATCTGTGTGGGTTGAGCCACCGCGCATATGAGAAACGTACTCCATACAGAGGGGAACAAGACCCTTGTATAGAGACAGCAACTGAGTGAGGGTGAAGAAACTGCGAGGCGGTACAGCACACCTAACCTCTTAGAAGCTGTTTTGGGAAGAAAGTATTTGTTATCTTTCCAGAAAAGATCGGGAGAAAAGGAAACACCAAGAATGTGGCCAGAAAGAAAATTAGAGATGAAGGCACAGATAGAAGGATAGAAATCTAAGGAGGGAAGTTTGGAAATTAAAGATTTGTGCCAGACTCTATCAAAAGCTTTTGATATGTCAAGCGCAATAGAAAGGTTTCACCGAAATCCCGAAATGAGTATGATCAAGAGTCAGAGAGATACACATATGTAAGAAGACTGGCAGTAGAGCGTCCCTTGCAGAATCCAAACTGACGATTTGAAATAAGATAGTGATAAGGGAGGTATTTAAATTTAAGACAAAGACGAGTTTCTCTTGACATTGTGTCAGCACAGAAGCACCGTTCTTAAGAACGACAGGACCGTACACCTTCCTAGAGTTGAGGCCAGACAGGGCAGAAGAAACATCTTTGGAGATGGAGGAACAGCACCGGAAATGTCCAGGATTGAGTTGGAAGCGAAAGTTTGAGCGAAGAGTTCAGCTTCATCGTGAGAAGAGACGGCAACTGAGCCGTCGGAATGGAAAAGAAGAGGGAAAGAAGAAGTAAAGCTGTTGGAGAGGTTCTTGGCTAAATGCCAAAAAGAGCGACGAGAATTAGAATTGGATAGATTTTCACATTTTTGTCTGATGAAGGAACTTTTGGCGAGTCGAATAACAGATTTTGCACGATTCTGGGAAGAAATATAAGCTAGGCGAGAGACAGGAGTTGGATGGCGACGGTACCTTCCGAAAGCCTCCTCTCCTTTGCGGATAGCATTAGATCAAGCAAAGTTAAACGAAGGTTTTTTTTGGTTTTAGCTGTAGAAATAGAATAGGGAGTGTACGCTTCCATGCCCGAAAGAATCACCTCCGTGATGCTCTCAGTACACTCGAAGGGGACCCGGCCACGGAAGCAGTAACCATCCCATGGAAAATCAAAGAGTACTGCCTATGGGCCTCCCAATCAGCGGCGCCAAATTGCCAAAGGCCTCTCCTCTTGGGAGGATCCGAAGGCCGAATTGGAGCGATAGGACAGGAAACATATATGGGATTTTGGTCGGAGGAGCCGAACGGAGGAAAAAAGTTTGACAGAGTAAGAGGAAGGATGAGTGGTGAAAAATAAATGCAGACATTTAGTTTGAGATTGACATGTAAGCCGTAGCCAGAGGGTATATAATTCGGAAGATTCAAGTTTGGGAATACGAGAGCAAGTTAGGTCATTCCGTACATATACGGAACATCCACTTTGGAGTGAAATTGAGTACAGAGAAAGTAGGAGGCTACAGAAAAGAGGTTACTGTCAGGCGTCCCAGACACGTTAGTTTCAGTGAGGAAGAGAAGGTGAAAGGTTTAGAGGAGAGGTGGTGGTCAACAGACTGAAAATTTGAGGAAAATTGAGGCAGTCCCCAAAAGATAAATCTGAGATAAATCTAAGGAAACCCGCATCCATATTTCATTATACAAGAAAAAAGCAGTTAAAAATTCAAAAACTTTATTCAGAAAAAGAATACAAGTTACAAGTTTTATAATATTTTTAAATATTTTTCTGTACAATTTAGATGTCTGACATGACGTTAATATATTTAAAGTATTCTGTTCTGAATATGTCTTTGGAAGCTTGGAAACTTTTAAGGCAAAATTAATGGGATTTTATTAAAAGTGCAGGGTGTGTCAGGTCCACCCTAGAAATATGGAAATTGGCGGAATTACTTTGACAAACTTCAAATACCAAATACCAAATACAAATTTCCAAAAACCAATCTGTAACACCTGTATTTTAAATGTCAGTTAAATCACACTATTTACCGTCATCTTGCACTAAGAAAATAAAATAGAATTTTCACTTGAATGTAACTTGAATGTCTCTTGAATGTGTTTAATGTGTTATAAATATTTTATTTTGTATTTTTACTAATTTTTACATAATGAATTTGTCTCGGAGTAATTTCAATAGTTCATATCAATTAAAATTTCAGTGAATAATAAATGAATAGTACGGTACCCTTGCAAATAGGAATATTGCAATTGTAAGCTCATATTCGCATATGACCTCCCTCCCCCTTTTCCTTATTTGCAATGTTGCATCCCCTACACCTTACAATCCTTCTCCCAGGCACCCTTCCTGAATATGGCCCCCTCCTACGTGTATACGCGTATACGTACGTGCACATGCCCGCACAATCACATCTACCCATAGAGGTATTTTCAAACGTTACGAAAATATTTCAAACTCCACCCTGGTACTGAACCCTAGTCCGAACGATGGGAGTCGAAAGCGCTTGTGCGCATTTTTAAGTGAAAATTTTTCCTTCTTACGAAGTTTTAATATTTTACCTTTTAATAATTTAGTATATTCTAATTCCGTTAGTTTTACTGATTTAGTCTATTACTTTCAACACATTTATATTTTCAAAATACAGTACATTTAAAATGTAACAACCTAATCTTACATTAGTCTTGATAAATTTAAAGCCGGAATGAATTCACTTCACTTCAATTTATTTACAATGTATACAGAATTTACATAAATGAATATATATTTTCATTATTACAATGCAGATGATGTGTTCCATCATACTGTCTTTAGCAAGCGTACACGCTTTACAGGCTGAAAGCTGATAGTTAGATGTAGCTATAAAATTTTTATAAAACACTTAAAATGTAAAGGGAACTATTGATCATTTCATTATATAAATATGTAATAATTAATTACACTGGGGAACAAATTTCAACTTTTTGTCTATTGAATTAGATTTGACAGTTAGTTCTAGGTAATTTGGGTGCGCTGAGCACGAATTTTACTCGGTTTTGCTCTATCAGGTCCTGATTTTGCTCAACACCCCTCCTCTTTCGTCGTATTCATAAAAAGGTTTTTTTCTCAATACTCGCTAAGTCTTTTTGCAGTTACACATTATGCAACTAGGTTTTTATCTAGGTATTTGTACCTATTGTTATGGTATTGTTGTATTATGTATATTTTTATATGTAACACCCTAAAAATATTTTTAATTTTGTCATTTTTAACCCATTTTAATATTAGTAAATTAAGCTAAAAATATCATAGAATTCTAAAATTTTATCGAGCGTTCCTGTTCTCTGTAGAGTATTCTAGAGGGACAACTAAAATATATAAAAGCGACTCGTTTCCAGAGTTAATCAGTCAATTCAGTCAGTCAGTCTGTCAGTCAGTTGAGTTAGTTAATTAAGTTTGGGCATTAACATAATTTTGAATTGGCATATGATTTAGTGAGTAATTTTGTCATCGTGATTTAATATAGTTGATTTAATTAGACGTAATTTATATTGTACCTACTCATCCGTGTTTCTAGTTTAATTTCATAGATTGTAAGTACCTATTTCATAATAAGTACCTATTTAAACTAATTTTTGTGTTTATATTTCAGATTTTCTTAAATTTATATGAATTAAGGGCTTTAAATACCTTTACAAATTGGCAGAATAGTCAAGCAATATGTCATCAAGCACTAGAAAGTTCAAATGCAAAAACAACCCTGATTCCTTCTGTTATATATGTGGAAATTTTACACTTCCACATCAACGAGCAAATATAACTGACTTCGTAAAAAGAGCTTACTTAGCTTATTTTGGCATAAAACTGGGGGACCAAGATAAATCGTGGGCTCCACATAAAGCCTGCACTATATGCATTGAAAGACTGCGACATTGGACGAAGGGTTCGGATTCAAAAATACCTTTTGGAGTTCCGATGGTAAGTTTATGATTTCATAAAACTACGTAATTTAATCACTAGTATACTGTAACTTACCTAAATGTAATTGTAACTTAGGTACATAAACAAAAATTTACAGAAAATGTTTATAAGAATCTCAAATATTGCATAAGGTTGAAACACATAGAAATGTTAAATGTTTGGGTGATAACTTTTGATAAAATTCATAAAACAAGTCTCTCGTCGCTTTTGTTAACGCTTTACAATTTTTTTTCCATATCAGGTGTGGCGAGAGCCTACTAACCACGAGACCGATTGCTACCTTTGCTTTGTCAAGACTTCGGGCTTCACTAAGAAAAATAAACATTGTATCGAGTACCCAAATTTCGACACCGCGATACGACCTGTGCTACATTCAAATGAGATCCCCATTCCAAAATTTAAGGGTCTGCCAACTCAAGAATTAGTTGAAGATGTTCCTGAAAATATTGTTATGCACTTTGAGGAGTCAGACACCGATTTTGACCAGCAGCGTATTTGAAAGTCAAAACGATCCGCAAAAGTTTAACCAGGCCGAGTTGAATGATCTTGTAAGGGATCTAAATTTGCCAAAAAAGGCTGCGGAAATTTTAGCTTCAAGACTTAAAGAGAAAAACTTGCTTACTTCAAACACATACATTTCATTTTACAGAAAAAGAGAAGAAGAACTTGTTAAATATTTTAGAACAGAGGATAGTTTAGTATATTGCTGCGACATAGTTGGTTTCTTAAAGAAGATGGGTGTTGAGTCTTACGATGCAAATGATTGGCGCTTGTTTTTAGACAGTTCGAAAAGGAGTCTTAAGTGTGTGTTGTTGCATAATGGCAATCTATACGGCTCGATACCGATTGGGCACTCAACAAAATTAAAAGAAAAGTATGAACATATAGAAAAGGTTTTAAATCTTATCAAATATAAGGAGCACGAGTGAATCATATGTGTTGACTTAAAAATGGTTAATTTTCTGCTAGGACAACAAGGAGGGTATACTAAATATCCCTGCTTCCTTTGCTTATGGGACAGCAGAGCCAAGGAAGAACATTATTTCAAACAAATCTGGCCAGCACGAACATCACTTACTGTCGGAGAAAAAAACGTAATTAATCCACCTTTAGTGAGCAGAGATAAAATCATATTTCCTCCTCTGCATATAAAACTAGGCCTCATTAAACAATATGTAAAAGCTTTAGATACGAACGGCGAGTGTTTCAAATACATAACTTCAAAATTTCCAAGTTTAAGTTATGAAAAAATCAAGGCGGGAATTTTCGACGGTCCACAAATAAGAACAATGATTAAAGACAGCAATTTTCCTAATGTCATGAATGAACGCGAAAAAAATGGTTGGTTCTCATTCGTGGACTTGATAGAAAACTTTTTAGGCAATTATAGGGCAGATAACTACGAAGAAATCGTAAAAAAACTTTTAAGGGACTACAAAGAGTTAGGTTGCAATATGAGCATAAAAATGCATTTTTTGAATAGCCATCTTGACCAATTTCCAAGTAATTTAGGTGATGTAAGTGACGAACAAGGGGAGAGATTCCACCAAGATATCAAAATTATGGAGGAACGGTACCAAGGCCGCTGGGATTCCCACATGATGGCTGATTACTGCTGGTGCTTGAAAAGAGACCTGCCATCAACAAGCAAATACGCTAGAAAGTCTTACAAAAGAAAATTTTTGCCACAGTGAAAGCTTCATATCTGTTTGTTTTTTTATTTTAAGTCATTTCTATCGTTATAATGTAATTTTACTGTAGTTTGAACTGCTTGTATTCATGAAACTTGAAAAAAAATTTAACACACGACTTAATTTTTTAGTCCTAATTTGAAAAATCTGGAAAATGGCACATAGGCTGTCGACAAGAATCAGGACCTGATAGAGCCAAACCGAGTTGAAATTCGTATTCAGCGCACCCAAATTACCTAGAATCAAGTGTCAGATATCATTCAATAAAATACGTGTTGCCCAGTGAATTATCATTGTGAAAGTTGTTACCACAGTCTGGTAATTGATTTCTTTGTATACTATAAAATATACATAGGCCATTCCTGCATGGTACTGAGTTACAGTTATAGCAATTATAGAAAGCCTGTGTGTCGGGTCTATACAACACATTTATGACAATACGATACATAATCATGTTGAAATTTTTGTATATACTTATGCTGTAAAAATCGGAAGTACAAATTTGTACTGTTTTGGGGTACAATAGGCTGCTACAAATACCGTACTCAAAAGAAAGAGCATTGTTGTCATCGAAATTATTATGTAGTCAAAATTGGTAAACAGAAACTAAAAACAAATTTGAACTCTTAACCACAAATTTTTTTCATAGTAGATTAACATATCTGTTTAAGTTTGGTACAAACGTGATTCCTAACCTTTAAATCAAAATTTTAACTGTCCCATAATTATTTTTGCCTCGTTTATCATTATTTTCTTTTGTGTCTCAAATTCGCATCACCGGTTACAATAACTCCAAAATCTTTTGCATTCGTGCTTCTCTGAATTTTCTGCCTATCTGGGCACAATATTCTTTCTGCTTTAGTTCTTCATTTCTTCCACATTTCAAGAACTGAAGTTTTTCACTGTTAAATTTCATGTTATTTTCTTTGACCATCTGCATATTCTGTTTGTGTCTGTCTGCAGGACATCCATTTCTTCTGAATTTCTAATTTTCTTGTTGATTTTTGTATCATCATCAAAGGCTGTTACTAACTGTTGTTGGTTACTTCATTGTCTATGTTTGTTAGCATGATAATGAATAGGAGTTGGCAGGGGCGTAACTGGAGTAAAAAAGTTGGGGGTACAAACACAATCCTATTGTTAGAAGCACCCATTATCTATGGGAGTAATTAAAAAAGTTGTAACCCCCAACTTTTATAATTACTCCCATAGATAATGAGTGCTTCTAACAATAGGATTGTGTTCGTCCGACCCCCCCCCCCCGCAACATTTTTACTCAGTTACGCCCTGGGAGTGGGGATAATACTGTTCCTTGTGCTACTGAGCTACGTGCTTCCGATTCTGATGTTAATACGCCTTGGATTTTTACAACTTCTTGACGTTTTCTGAGAAAGTTATAAATCTATTTTCCCACTTTGCCCGTTATTCTCATATATTTCATTTTATGTGCTATCAAACAATGATCACACTTGTCAAATGTTTCAGCAAAATAATATATAATAAATGATATTGTTATAAAGCTCTATTAGTTGTGACAGGCACGATCTTCTTGATCGGAATCCGTGCTGGTTCTCAAACATATATATTGAGAAGGAGGAGGGGCGACAAGCTTGACCTTCGTGAAATGAGGAATCATCGCGCGGAACATTTGAAAGGTTGAAAGGAAAGGTATATATATATATATATATATATATATATATATATATATATATATATATATATATATCCTTTATTTTTGTTCTTTCCAAAAGTACAAAAGAACAAAAGTAAAGTGTAATCTTTTTCCGTGTCTCATCTATACTGTGAGCAGTCCAGCATGCTCTCAAACATACTTCTCTCCCTCACATACTCTCTCCACATACTTCACTATATATACATGCATCTTACACACTACGTAATCTTTTCAAAATTAAAAAAAGAATGGCAACGACTTCAAGAGCCTCGGAGTCCCTTATGGAGGGGACCATAAGTGTAACCACTTCTGGTTCCCCGCCTGCCGATACCGGGAACGCAAACCCGAGCAGCGGGGCTGGTTCTGCTATTACCTATTCGAGATATCCTGGCCTCTGTCTGATTCACTTTTCATTAACTTCTGCAACATTTGTGACCTTTCCTCAATTTTCCAATCTGTTGAACACTACCTTTCCTCCTCTAAACCTCACCTTCTCTTCCTCACTGAAGGTCGGGTGTGTGAAACAAATGACGGCAACCCCTTTTCTGTACTCTCCTACTTTTTCTATACGTCATTACACTATATTAAATTATTTCATAAGTAGTTGTAAGAGAAATGTTTCTAGAATAAACTTTTAACACCATTTCCTTCTGTCATTTTTAAAGCTCTCTTTTAATAAAAAATCTGAATAATCCTTTTATGCTTCGAAATTAAATGTAAAATTTACAGATTTAAAATAACTTTAAAAGTATTCTTTATTATTTCATAATTTTGTTATTTATACGTGATTTAAAATTAAAATATTTGCTATCGCGTTTGTAGTGCATCAACTCTTTTCCTTAAAATAAAAAAGACTTTTTAAAGATATCCTAAGCTGTCCGTACATTAAAGATAAAAGCACATATATTTTTTATTTCAGCTTTTGGGTCTATGAAAAGCATTTAGACGGACAAATCGCTTTAAATTACTCTTTTCTACTCTTCTAAACCTGAATTTATGAAATCATGTCCAAAGAAAAATTCTTTTATAAGTCATTATTATCTCTTCAAAAGTGAAATATCCTTAAGACTTAGAAAAGGGTTCTTTAAACTTTTATACGTTTCATGGGTGTGTGTGTGTGTGTGTGTGTGTGTGTGTGCATAGTTGGTCGTTAAACGCATATTAAACAAATAATGAAGTCTATACAAACAAGATTATTATTTTTGATCGAAGCAAAAGACTTCCCGTCTTATCATTAAAGAGATTTTCCCTCCTCGTAAGACAATAGCCGAAAAACTTATCTTTACCCTCGCCATATAGGACGCACTCCGCTTCGTGTAAGTACGGAATGCTGGTAATGCCATCAAAGAGTAGAGTCATTAATTTAGCCGTCACCAAATTCAGCTAAGAATTAAGGAAATTTTCCCATAAAAAGACTTTGTGGGAACTAATGGTTAACCAAATATTTTAATTAAACTTAATTCACGAATTTTTTTAAAACACTATTTTTCAGCGTGTCGTAATTACGGTTTAAACGTCTTTTCTACCTTAAACGGTGTATGAAGGAAAAATAGGAAATTAAGTTGTTTTTTACTTATTTCAGGTATGTGAGGAAGAGTTTCAAAAATTTTAAGGCTTGCAAGAATGGGGACAACTAATCCTTTAATTTGAATATATACAGTATATATATATATAATATATATATATATATATATATATATATATATATATATATATATTATATAGTGTGTATATATATATTCTAGTAGGTAGTAGTAGTAGTAGTAGTAGTAGTAGTACTTAAAAATTATACATTCAGAAATTTAAACCTCTTCAAATGTAAGCTCTTCTTTTATTTACTGAATTATCATGTTTTCAGGACATTCTTTTGCAATATATTATAAATTTATTTTAAATTAGTATTACTTGCCATTTTCACTTCTCTTATGTAATAATTAAACTGAATCCCATTAATTTTTACTAAAAAAATTTCCATGCTTCCAACGGCATACCCAGATTAAAATACTGCTATTATATTAATATACCGGGTGATTACAAATAATCTTCCCGATTTTAAAAATTTATTATGAAAAAACTAACAAGGCTACAGCGAAAAGAAAGCTATACAAATAAAGAATAACGCGGAAAGTTTTATTTACAAGCTATTGAAGTTCAATATGAAGTCCTTTTGTGGCTCTACAGACATGAAAGCGGGATTCTGTTTCCCTCCATACATTTCGTAGGATATCATACTGAACTTTTCTAACAGCCTCACGTATCCTTCCCTTCAAATGTTTCAAAGTTGTTGCCATTGGTGGAACAAAAACTTCATTTTTGACATAGCCCCAAAGTCAGAAGTCAAGGGAGATTAGATCGGGCGAACGAGCCGGCCAAGGAATGGGGCTCCCCCACGCCCGATCCAACGATCAGGCAATTGTTCATTCAGGAATGTTGTAACCTTGTTGTGGAAATGGGGTGGCGCACCATCCTGCTGAAACCACACATCAGCTTTGGGACATCAGCCACAGCTGTAGCATATCGCGGTAAATGATACTGTTAATTGTTTGTTCAGCAAAGAAGAATGGACCGTACACTTTCTCAGCGATAAGAGCACAAAACATTAACTTTAGGGCTATCTCTGACGTGTTCAATATTACAAATAAAAATTTCCTGAACTATTTAACTCAGACGGAGTTAAATCGGAAGTCTCGGAAGTCGTAAGCTCTGTCCCACAAGGGACAGTATTAGCTCCCTTGCTGTTCATAATAATGATTGTAGATATTGATGCAGATATTAAGGACAGTACTGTATCATGCTTCGCAGATGACACAAAGATGTGTAAGGAAATATTGAACGAAGGTGACATACGAAAATTACAAAAAGACTGAAACATTATTCCAGTGGGCAGAAGACAACAATATGAAGTTCAACGAAGAAAAATTCCAACTTCTAAGATATGGTAATAACAAGGAGCCACAGAAAAAAGGGTACAAAAACTATGCAATCCAAACAGATAACACCAAATCCACAAGTCAGGGATTTTGGAGTAAGAATGTCGTTGGATGCAGAATTCAGAGAGCACTATAACATCAAATTACAACGGCTAGAAAAAATAATGGGAATCATCTGGAGGAGCTTCCGCAACAGAAAAGCAAACATCATGCTCAAATTATGGAAGAGTCTAGTCCTACCACTAATTGAGTATTGCTCAGTACTCACAAGCCCATACAGAAAACGAGACATTGCAAACATTGAAGCTATGCTATAGAAAGGACTTTTACGTCTGAGATTGAGGAAAAGGAAGATGAAGACTACTGGTCTCGACTACAATCCCTGGAACTCTACTCTCTCGAAAGAAGGCGCGAGTGGTACACAATAATATACATATGGAAAATACTTGTGGGCTCTGTCCCTAACCTTAGAAATGAAATAGAAACAAACTGGAATGAGAGAAGAGGCAGATTTTGTACGGTCCCAGCTGCAGTTGGACAAGTGGCCATGAAAACGAGGATGGAAAATATCCTCAGAATACGAGGCCCAAAGCTTTTCAATATCCTACCAAAAGAAGTGAGGAATCTCCAGCACACCAAACTGAATAACTTCAAGAACCAGCTGGACAGATTCGTGTGCAAAGTCCCTGAGCAGCCATGCGTGGCTGGCTACAAGGGCAGGAGGAAATGAGACAGCAATTCCTTCCTTCACCAAATCCCGCAAATGAGGCGGGATGCTGCAGAGGGTCGACCGCAGGTCGATCCTGAACCGTCGTTCAAACTCACCTAAAGTAACCTAAAGTAACCTAAAGTAAGTATATATATATATATATATATATATATATATATACTTACTTTAGGTAACCTAAGTAACCTAAAGTAAATATATATATATATATATACATACTTACTTTAGGTTTGTTTCTATTTCATTTCTAAGGTTCGAGACAGAGCCCTGAAGTATTTTCCATATATTATATATATGTTATTAAGTAATGTGAATATAAGTTATATCAGATATCTAAACTGTACAGGAAAATATTTTAAAACTTTATGTAAATTGTATTTGGTGCTGGTTAAGTGTGCGGTCTACCTAGCTTTTAGTTAGCCTTATAAAGCTAACTAATGAAACTATCACGACTTAACCTAACCAATCGTTAGGTCAACTGTACGCCCTTGACGATTGGTTAGGTTAAGTCGTGATAGTTTCATTAGTTAGCCTTATAAGGCTAACTAAAAGCTAGGTAGACCGCACACTTAACCAGCACCATTGTATTTTTTTCCTGAATAAAGGTTTTGTTTGAAATTCTCTTGCATATTTTAATTAACTTCATTTATTATATATATATATACACAGAGTGTGTGTGTGTATGTGTATATATATATGTGTGTGTGTGTGTGTGTGTGTGTGTGTGTGTGTGTGTGTGTGTGTGTGAGTATACACACTATTTTAGAATGCTAGCTAATGTTTGCAGATACGCAAAAAGACTACCATACGCGGGTATAAAACATATTCTCCGGCCTCGGACATACAGATCGATTGCGATGGATGAATTCACTTACTTCTTTTTCGCGCAACTGTATGTATATAATTTTTGCGTGATGCCGTATGTTGTTGGGCGTTCATGAGTAAGACCGATGTTGAGATGATGTAAAGGCAGAAATAGAAGCCATTAAGATAATGATCATATGAATATATGCGTAGACAATGTAATGTTTACTTAACACGTTTATTTGTTTAACAGAAATATCCTTATCACATAATTAGGTCTTACGCATTTATGAAAGTCAGATTAGATTAATCTTTTCTGCTCTTTTATCATCATTATCGCTCCGTTATGCTCGATTTTGGATACGACATCTATTTTGTTTCCTTTAATTCGTCTTTTACCTCAATTACGTAAAAGTTTTGTCCGATTCTGAGCATTTTGATGTCTCGATAGTTTGCCTTGTCTTATCTATTGCTTAAAATAGAAGATAAAAATAACTATTAACGATACGAATTCGCTTTCGGATGCGGAAGCCGTTGCCATTTTCATTTGAATACAATTTCATACTTTTATTAAAATTATTTTTGAGATTTATGCGTAATTCTTTTTGTTCCATTTTTATTTTAGGTAAAACAGATATTAAAATTTTATATGTAACCCATTTTATTTTAATTTTATTACTATTTTATATTTTAGTTAAATTATAATCACATTTTTTACGTTACTCAATTTTTTTTTTCATTCATTTTTAGTTAATTAAAATGTCTTACGTTGTAATGAATTCGTTTTTTTATTTTAAAGTCTCCTTATTTTTGTAAGAAACTGTTTGTTTGTTTAATATAAATTAAAAATTAACCTCGTTTATTGTTCTCTGAGTAATTCCAAACAAGATAACACAAACAAACACCCGGGAACAAACGGGCGAACACATACTCGGTCAGACGCATAAAATAACGTAAGTAAAGAAATATATTTTATGTTGTTCATATTTTAAAATAATACACAATATTCTTTACGTTTTAGCAATATTGGAATAATCAGTTAATCACTGATGCTCTATTTTAAACTATAGATAGACTAAAATTTTTGTTTTCAAGTAAAATTAGGTATTTGTCTTTATGTGCAACTACATACAGGGTGTCCGAGAATTATCTGTACAAGTTTTGGCTGTTATTAAAAGTCAACCATGAAGTGTAGAAATTCCAGTTGTCCCATTTTACAGAGAATCTCATTAAGTTTTTTCTGATATCAAGTTTTGACAAGTTTTTTAGAAATTCCAGTGTGTCCTAAAATTATCTGTACAATTTCATCTTTTAATAAAATTCTTGATAACACACGTAAAATCCTTAAACAAGATTATTTAGAATCTGTATTTTCAAAAGTTTCTTTCGTTAAAGTAACGTTGTTACAAACATTCGATATGTGCACCATCAGTGATTCGCAAAACATCCAATCGATAATCCAAATGTTGCCATGTACGCTGCAGCATATCCACATCAATTCGCTCAATAGCAGCTGTGATTCTTGCTTTTAAATCATCAATGTCTGTCACCCGCGTACAAAAAAGAAAAAACTTGTCAAAACTTGTTATCAGAAAAAACTTAATGAGTTTTTCTGTAAAATGGGACAACACTGGAATTTCTACACTTCATGGTTGACTTTTAATAACAGCCAAAAATTGTACAGATAATTCTCGGACACCCGGTATTTAATTATATCATATCTATTTTTCTCTCAATTGCTCTGGATCAAGATTCTCTGTTCTGATGAGACAAAAATCGAACATTTCGGCTATAATCCAAAAAGGTTTGAATCGAATCACAGAATCGGATCTGTGTCATTTGTAGGTACAAGTATGGGCGTCGATCGTTGGGGGGTGGGGGCATGTCCCCTCCACTTTTTTGTGTGGCGGCGACAACATACAAATTGTCCCCCCTCTCCAACACACTTTTTCGTTGGTCTGTGTAGAAGAATGTCTTTAAGGTCTAAATAGAATTTGAGGCCGAATTAATCCTACGGTGGGATTAATTCGGCCTCAAATTGAGAAGTGATCGACGCCCATGGGTACAGGCAATTTCGCTTGAATTCTCGTAACAATGGATTCAGCAAATTATAAGTAGATTTAGGTTAAAATGGTATGCCTTCTGTGAGGAAGATGAAGGTGGGGCGTGGTTGAATATTCCAACAGGATGATAAGAGAGAAACGTGTGCAAAAGCACATTAAAATGTTTGGCACAGAAGAAAATTAAAGTTTGGAGTGGCCCTAACAGTTCCCTGACTTCAATACATCGAGAACCTTTGAAGAGCTCTGAAACGAGTAGTCCATGTAAAAAATTCAAAGAATCTTACCGCGTTGTAGACATTTTGTCAGTAAGAATGGTCATTGATACAAAAGGAACGAATTCAGAAAATGGTACAAAGAATCGTTTGCTGAAAGTAATCGCAGCAAAAGGAGATTTTTTGAGCTGCTGTTTTGAAGGGAGCCTAAACTAATGCTGCAGTCTTGTGAAATGAACATCATAATCTCGTTTTTACATGATGTCGATTTATTTTTTCATAAATATATGACAGTAGGTTTATATTTTATATCTGAGCATTTAGACTTTTGTGAATACACCACAATGCAAACATTTTCAAGAATTTAGTAGGGGTACCCAACCTTTTGCATGTAACTTTCTCCTCTCTCTCTCTCCTCTCTCTCTCTCTCTCTCTCTCTACTACTGTGTATGTACACGTAGGGTGGAGCGAAAAATACTTTTTTTCTAGTAAGAAGTTCTAATAGTGATTAAAAGTTGCATTTAGTGGACGAAATATGTCTGCCAAAATATGAGTTCATTTGTTTAAAATTTTCCGCTGCCACCAGGGGGCTAAAGTTAACACAATTTTGTGTAAAAAGGAAAAAAATGCTTCTATTTTAGGTTTGTCAAACTATTATAAAATTTTATCTTAGAATTATCTAATAGTTTTATTAAGATTCTTAAATGATAGGAATTCGTTTTGTAAAAATGCCTTTTCATATGCTTAATATCTTTAGCTGCCACAAGAGAGCTGAATTTAACACAATTTAGAGTAACTGAGTCATGTTGAGACTACACTGAATTTTGTGGGGGAGGGTTTGGGGAGGGTTGTGGGGGAGGGTTTTGGTGTGAAGGAATTTCTTTCTGTGAGTCATTAGAACAGTGTGTTAACACTTGTCTTCTTAGGTAGTAGGCCTAGTCGCTCAGTTGATCGGAGAGTTTTTTAATATGATCGGAATATTATAAAACTTTATTTTAAAGTGATTTATATAGAGATAATATTTTATTATAAAATGCTTGTTATAATGTATTATATAATTTTAGTTTATTTATATAATATATTATATTTATATAATATATTACATATACTTATAAAATATATTATATATATTAATTATATAATGTTTTGATGTTACAGGATATTTTGTGATTGTGAATTTTTCTTAAAAATATTATGGCATCAAATACTAAATATAAACATTTCACTAGAGAACATATAAAGTGTGCCATATTTGAAGTACCTTGTGAGATGAGTGATATGCAACTACCAACTTATAACTGCATTATGAAAGATTACCTGTTCACAAAACATTTAGTGAAGGAGCAGATGAATAACAAGGAGCCTTCATTTTCTGAAATAGCAGAGGCAGTTTCCAAAAAGGTAGAAAATATTTGATAGAAGGCTTCTTTGCCAATAGTTTCACATACACGCGTTTTACAGATGATGCGAGTGTACCATGATAAATACAGGTCCTTATTAAAGCCATACAAGTCACGCAAGGATCAGCCTAAGTACAAAAATCAGCTTGAAGAATTTGAAAACTCTTCAAAATGCACTTTGTTTGACATCTGCACCTGCAAATGTAAGGAGTTTAGGAGATGCTCATGTGAAAGAGTAAGAAAGTCCCTCCAAAAGAGCAGGTTTTTTAAATGACCAACGAACACGCAGAATAATGGTGATAGGAAGCATTGACATAGCACACAAAGACGATAAAAGCAAGAGAACATCGAAAGGAAATGGAAAAAAGCACGTCTGGAATCCTCACAAACAACTAGTGCTGCTATAACCAATACGTCCAACTTACAAATCGAAACAGAGACAAGTGAACTTCAACAACTAGAAGAGATATCTGAAGATAATGAGGAAGATACAACCTCGACTCAATATGTAATATCAGAACAACAGATGCGTGAGCCACTGCCTTCATTAGCAATTACTTGTGATAGATTTAAAATGTCGGACAGAGCTGGGGCTGCTATTGCTTCTGCAGTATTGGCAGATCTTAAAATTGTTACTCCCGAAGACAAAGGGAATATTATAGACAGAAGTAAGCTAAGACGTGAAAGACAAAAAAGAGAAAGGAACTACAACAGATAGGAGAGCCAAAAACCATGCGGGGATTATACTTTGATGGCAGAAAGGATAAAACAATGATTCAAGTCCAGGAGAGTGATGGCTCTAACCACCAAATAACCAAACGCGAAGAGCATATCAACATAATATCTGAACCACACTCTCTGTACTTTGCACATGTGACACCTTCCAGTGGCAAAGCTAAATACATTTGCACAGCGCTAGTGAATTGCTTGAAAGAAAGGAATGTTGATATAGGGAACATCGTTGCAGTTGGCTGTGATTCGACAGTGGTTAACACTGGTAGTATTGGAGGCACAATAAGATTACTGGAAGAAGCCTTTAATAAGCCATTGCAGTGGCTGATATGCCTTTTACACCTTAATGAACTTCCATTGCGCCATCTGTTTCATCACTTGGATGGTACCACTACTGGACCAAGAGCATTTCAGGAGAAATTGGCCGAGCACTTTCAGACTGTGAAAAGCTTCCCATAGTTAACTTCAAACCCATTGAAATTCAAGAGGACATGTGTGAAGTTGATGTAGATGACATAAGTACTGACCAGAAATACCTTCTTGAAATTCACAAGGCTATATCAAGTGGAACATTCTCAAAGAGTCTTAGTCATAAGAGTCCAGGCAATATATCACATTCAAGGTGGCTCACCACAGCAAACAGGACTCTGCGGTTATATGCAAGCACAGAGAATCCTTCAGGCAATTTACAAGAATTAGCTACTTTCATTGTTAGGGTATACGCACCAATGTGGTTTCAGATAAAGCGTAAACCATTATGCCAATATGGTGCTAACATATGTGGCATATGATTGCAAGAAGCCGGTATCTCCGTGAAGAGCTTAGGAGAGTACATGACTCAGTCATTCAGCGAAATGCATATTACACAAATCAAGAAAACATTCTCATTGCAATGATAGCTGATGAAAGGGAGCATGTGCGTCAGTTGGGATTTAGGCGTATCATAAAAGCAAGGGCATGCATTCAAGAAACAGATGTTATCAGGTATTTTAAGGTGCCAGAAATAAATTTTTATGCCAAAGACTATACAGATCTCATTATGTGGCAAGATTTTCAGATAGCAGAACCACCGATAACCAAAGGAGTTTCTCTTGATGATATTGAATCATGCATGAAACATGGTACTACTCTTCATTCAGAATTATTTCAGTTTCCATGTCATACACAAGCCGTAGAGAGATGCGTCAAGCTCGTTACAGACGCTGCTGGATCAGTCTGCGGACCTACAAACAGAGACGGTTGGATTCGTGCTACATTAGAATCAAGGAAAAAACAGCCAAAATTTGACACAAAAGCAAATTACTAAATAGTCTTCAGCAAGAACCCTTTCTAGAGGGAGGTTGGTTGGGGAAAGGGTGGTAACTCCGCTAAGGCACGAAATAACGTTTCTTAACTGTCTCAAGCCAGTATAAAGGAGGAGAGACATCCTAATTTATTACTGTTCCCTTTTTCAAGTAAATACAGAATCATACTTAATTGTCATTTTTAAGTTAACTTCAGCCCTCTTGTGGCAGCTGAAGATATTAGGCATATGAAAAGGCATTTTTACAAAACGAATTCTTGTCATTTACGAATCTTAATCAAACTATTAGATAATTCTAAGATAAACTTTTATAATAGTTTGATAAACCTAAAATAGAAGCATTTTTTCCTTTTTTACCCAAAATTGTGTTAACTTTAGCCCCCTGGTGGCAGCTGAAAATATTAAACAATGAACCCATATTTTGGCAGGTATATATCGTCCACTAAATGCAACTTTTAATCACTATTAGAACTTCATACTAGAAAAAAAGTATTTTTCGCTCCACCCTAAATTGTACAGTGTGTCCGTAAAGTCATGGTGGGATTTTAAATAGCTATATTATTGCAACGAAACATGATAATGAGATGAAACAATGCCAAATTTAAGAACAACTCTCAAAGTTGTATCTTGTAGTTAGTCTAGGCTAAGCTTAACCTTTATCTCGTAGTTAGTCTAGGCTGTCCACATGCCTATGTTGAACATGAGCGTAATAGCCCCGAAAGTTAATGTGTGGTGTGCTCTAGCACGAGATCGAGTGATTGGCCCATTTTCTTCGCGGAACCCACTGTGACGTCACACAACTACCTCGCTATGTTGGAACATTTGCAGTACCCCAATTTATTGACAATAATGTCATCTTTCAGCAAGATGGGCTCCTCCGCACTATGCCACGTTGTTCGAGAATTCCTTAATGAAAATTTCCACAGAGATGGATAGAAAGAGGAGGATGGAAGCCATGGCCTCCACGCTCTCCGGACCTGACACCTTTGGACTTTTATTTGTGGGGTTACGTCAAGCAAAGCGTGTACAGTGTACCCATTAGGGATATCATCACTTGCACGAGCGAATCACGGAAGCTATCGCATCCGTCACTCCTGATGTTCTTGGGCGTGTGTGGCTGGAATTGAATCACCGCCTAGATGTCTGCATGGCTACCAGAGGAGCCCATATCGAACTACGTTAAATAAAGTTATTCTTTTAGAGTTGTTCTTCAATTTGCCTTTTTTTCATCTCATTATCATGTTTCGTTGCAATAATATAGCTATTTAAAATCCCACCATGATTTTACGGACACACTGTAGATACACAGAGACACAGAGACAGATTAAAACATTCTTTGAATTTGTTTCACGGTACAAAAGACTCCGAGCGAAAGATGAGCAAGACTGAAACCTTTCAACCTTTCAAATGTTCCGTGCGATGATTCCTCATTTCACGAAGGTCAAGCTCGTCGCCCCTCCTCTCAAAATACCAAAACTTTATATAAAAAATAAATGCATTAATGCTTATCGATGCTTCAAGCTTGATTTTATCATAGATTGATGAAATGAATGCAAAATTTGTTATGAGGAAGCGAGCGTGAAAATATTTTTCAATTAAATTTTCTTATCTCACTTCGAGTCTGACGTCTGAAAACAATAGAGAATTTTAAGCGAATCTGCTGAAAATTAAATATTTTCTCCTTGAAATAGGATTAGGTTAGAAAGAGGAAACTTTTACTATGAAATATTTCATGATATTAGTCGTAATTTATGCTTAGAATTTTATTATAACGTAACTGTCATTTCATTTTAATGAGACTTAATTTTTGGTGCAAAATCTTCGGGTCAGAGGATTTCATTTTTAATATTTTAATTAATAATTAATGACAAACTTTTGTTGCATCTTCTTTTCAAACGAAAAGAAGGCAGTGGAAGGCCAAAAACATCACGTACTGAGGAAAATATTGACGCGGTTTCATCCATGATACGCAATCAAGAAGAACGGCCCAACACGCACAAGTCCGTTAGAGAAATTTCAAAAACTACTGATATTTCTCGATCTAGTGTTCGTCGTATAGTAAAAGATGATGTGGGTCTTAAATGTTTTAAAAGAGTCGAAGTTCATAAGCTCTTTGCATCAAATAAGCAAGCAAGAGTTGAAAAATGACGTGCTCTATTAGATTGATTCCCAGACAGAGAAGTGTCGAAAATATGGTTCAGCGACGACAAGACCTTTACGGTTGCTTCAACAATAAACACACAAAATGACCGAGTTTATGGAAGACAGGACAAAAAATCTATCAGTCTAGATCGACTTTGCAGGGGACGTCCGCATTTTTCTCAAAAAGTCATGGTTTCCATCTTTATTTCAAAGTTAGGGAAGTCAGAGATTGTTTTTGTTAATCAAAATGCCAAAATCACTGCTGCTTATTACCAAAAAAAAAATCCTTGATGCGCTACTGCCGTCGATAAGGGAGAAGTCAAGGTTGCAAGCGTGCACTGATAATGGAGGAGGGCACATTCCGCATAATCTTGGACTCAATTAGGTAACTGTATAGAAACAAAGTTTTTCTACCCGTGTCTGTATAACAGCAAATTACAAAATAATGGTTAGTTAGCAAAAAATCTAACTTCACCACGAGATAGACTATGAAAATGAAATTCTATACAGGACACATATATTGATTGTACAAATAACATTTGATAAAGGTAAAATTATATTGTTCAAAATCAGGGTAATAGTTTTTTTTTGGCCCACCCTATATATATATATATATATATATATATATATGTATGTGTGTATATATAATGAAGAAAGAGGAGAGAACTTTGCATGTACAAGTAAATCAAATCAACAACTTCGAGTAATATTACTAGCGAAGACTTATTTAATTATTATTATTTTCTACTTTGCGTTGATAATTTGAGTTTACTGATTTAAAATGTTCATTTCACTTTCCTTTTGCTATATCGGAAAATCTAAGGTTTCTCGAGCGGCGAGATTTTATCAATAACTTTTAGAACATCAGGAATGTTCAGAGGTTTATTATTTCTGTTTTTTTAAACAAACCTTTGATTTCTGCTCTGTTACCGTTATCGAGTAAATTTTAAATGTTTGCTTTTATTCCCACAAAATTTATTGGTTTCGTTCATTCTCGTAAAATATTTGAAGGCGAGAAAATATTCGTAATTGCTTATTTTATGTATAATTTATTATTAAAAAGGGTAAAAAAAAAATGGTGAAATAGTTTCGTTATACCAGAAAAAATTAAAATTATTCTTCCTAAAGTAATTACGTTGAAAGCAATGCGTGTCATATACATAATCTACATAATCGCTTGTACATAGATTTAAGTGAATAAATAAACCCCCCAAAAAAGTTTAACCTTTTTTCATGGAGGAAGGAGGGGCAAGGGCGAGTGCCCGCAAAAACGCCCACTCCCGCCGTTATAGAGGAAGAAGAGAGCCCAAATCTAGGTCCAGGGTTTTCAAGATGCCTGAAAACACTGCATTTGAAAGATTGGAGGTCATAGATAGAGGAAAAATGGAGTGAGGAAGATTGTTCCAGAGTTCATCGGTTGAGAGATGAAAGACTGAAAATACCGATTAAACCTTGCATTAGAGAGTTGGACAGAAAAGGAATGAGAATGTGTCGAAAGTCTAGTACTGCGTGCTCTCCTTAAAGGAGGAGGCATGTAGTTAGAGAGTTCAGAGGAGTAGTGTGTACAGTATTATAATAGCGATAGTAAAGAGAGAGTGAGGCAAAGTTGCGGCGAGGAGAGAGGGATTGAAGACAGTGAGTAAGAAGCGGGGAAATGATGAGAGGAAAAGCCTTTGAATCAAATAGATCTGTGTGGGTTGAGCCACCGCGCATATGAGAAACGTACTCCATACAGAGGGGAACAAGACCCTTGTATAGAGACAGCAACTGAGTGAGGGTGAAGAAACTGCGAGGCGGTACAGCACACCTAACCTCTTAGAAGCTGTTTTGGGAAGAAAGTATTTGTTATCTTTCCAGAAAAGATCGGGAGAAAAGGAAACACCAAGAATGTGGCCAGAAAGAAAATTAGAGATGAAGGCACAGATAGAAGGATAGAAATCTAAGGAGGGAAGTTTGGAAATTAAAGATTTGTGCCAGACTCTATCAAAAGCTTTTGATATGTCAAGCGCAATAGAAAGGTTTCACCGAAATCCCGAAATGAGTATGATCAAGAGTCAGAGAGATACACATATGTAAGAAGACGCAGTAGAGCGTCCCTTGCAGAATCCAAACTGACGATTTGAAATAAGATAGTGATAAGGGAGGTATTTAAATTTAAGACAAAGACGAGTTTCTCTTGACATTGTGTCAGCACAGAAGCACCGTTCTTAAGAACGACAGGACCGTACACCTTCCTAGAGTTGAGGCCAGACAGGGCAGAAGAAACATCTTTGGAGATGGAGGAACAGCACCGGAAATGTCCAGGATTGAGTTGGAAGCGAAAGTTTGAGCGAAGAGTTCAGCTTCATCGTGAGAAGAGACGGCAACTGAGCCGTCGGAATGGAAAAGAAGAGGGAAAGAAGAAGTAAAGCTGTTGGAGAGGTTCTTGGCTAAATGCCAAAAAGAGCGACGAGAATTAGAATTGGATAGATTTTCACATTTTTGTCTGATGAAGGAACTTTTGGCGAGTCGAATAACAGATTTTGCACGATTCTGGGAAGAAATATAAGCTAGGCGAGAGACAGGAGTTGGATGGCGACGGTACCTTCCGAAAGCCTCCTCTCCTTTGCGGATAGCATTAGATCAAGCAAAGTTAAACGAAGGTTTTTTTTGGTTTTAGCTGTAGAAATAGAATAGGGAGTGTACGCTTCCATGCCCGAAAGAATCACCTCCGTGATGCTCTCAGTACACTCGAAGGGGACCCGGCCACGGAAGCAGTAACCATCCCATGGAAAATCAAAGAGTACTGCCTATGGGCCTCCCAATCAGCGGCGCCAAATTGCCAAAGGCCTCTCCTCTTGGGAGGATCCGAAGGCCGAATTGGAGCGATAGGACAGGAAACATATATGGGATTTTGGTCGGAGGAGCCGAACGGAGGAAAAAAGTTTGACAGAGTAAGAGGAAGGATGAGTGGTGAAAAATAAATGCAGACATTTAGTTTGAGATTGACATGTAAGCCGTAGCCAGAGGGTATATAATTCGGAAGATTCAAGTTTGGGAATACGAGAGCAAGTTAGGTCATTCCGTACATATACGGAACATCCACTTTGGAGTGAAATTGAGTACAGAGAAAGTAGGAGGCTACAGAAAAGAGGTTACTGTCAGGCGTCCCAGACACGTTAGTTTCAATGAGGAAGAGAAGGTGAAAGGTTTAGAGGAGAGGTGGTGGTCAACAGACTGAAAATTTGAGGAAAATTGAGGCAGTCCCCAAAAGATAAATCTGAGATAAATCTAAGGAAACCCGCATCCATATTTCATTATACAAGAAAAAAGCAGTTAAAAATTCAAAAACTTTATTCAGAAAAAGAATACAAGTTACAAGTTTTATAATATTTTTAAATATTTTTCTGTACAATTTAGATGTCTGACATGACGTTAATATATTTAAAGTATTCTGTTCTGAATATGTCTTTGGAAGCTTGGAAACTTTTAAGGCAAAATTAATGGGATTTTATTAAAAGTGCAGGGTGTGTCAGGTCCACCCTAGAAATATGGAAATTGGCGGAATTACTTTGACAAACTTCAAATACCAAATACCAAATACAAATTTCCAAAAACCAATCTGTAACACCTGTATTTTAAATGTCAGTTAAATCACACTATTTACCGTCATCTTGCACTAAGAAAATAAAATAGAATTTTCACTTGAATGTAACTTGAATGTCTCTTGAATGTGTTTAATGTGTTATAAATATTTTATTTTGTATTTTTACTAATTTTTACATAATGAATTTGTCTCGGAGTAATTTCAATAGTTCATATCAATTAAAATTTCAGTGAATAATAAATGAATAGTACGGTACCCTTGCAAATAGGAATATTGCAATTGTAAGCTCATATTCGCATATGACCTCCCTCCCCCTTTTCCTTATTTGCAATGTTGCATCCCCTACACCTTACAATCCTTCTCCCAGGCACCCTTCCTGAATATGGCCCCCTCCTACGTGTATACGCGTATACGTACGTGCACATGCCCGCACAATCACATCTACCCATAGAGGTATTTTCAAACGTTACGAAAATATTTCAAACTCCACCCTGGTACTGAACCCTAGTCCGAACGATGGGAGTCGAAAGCGCTTGTGCGCATTTTTAAGTGAAAATTTTTCCTTCTTACGAAGTTTTAATATTTTACCTTTTAATAATTTAGTATATTCTAATTCCGTTAGTTTTACTGATTTAGTCTATTACTTTCAACACATTTATATTTTCAAAATACAGTACATTTAAAATGTAACAACCTAATCTTACATTAGTCTTGATAAATTTAAAGCCGGAATGAATTCACTTCACTTCAATTTATTTACAAATGTATACAGAATTTACATAAATGAATATATATTTTCATTATTACAATGCAGATGATGTGTTCCATCATACTGTCTTTAGCAAGCGTACACGCTTTACAGGCTGAAAGCTGATAGTTAGATGTAGCTATAAAATTTTTATAAAACACTTAAAATGTAAAGGGAACTATTGATCATTTCATTATATAAATATGTAATAGAATTAATTAATTATCATTGTGAAAGTTGTTACCACAGTCTGGTAATTGATTTCTTTGTATACTGTAAAATATACATAGGCCATTCCTGCATGGTACTGAGTTACAGTTATAGCAATTATAGAAAGCCTGTGTGTCGGGTCTATACAACACATTTATGACAATACGATACATAATCATGTTGAAATTTTTGTATATACTTATGCTGTAAAAATCGGAAGTACAAATTTGTACTGTTTTGGGGTACAATAGGCTGCTACAAATACCGTACTCAAAAGAAAGAGCATTGTTGTCATCGAAATTATTATGTAGTCAAAATTGGTAAACAGAAACTAAAAACAAATTTGAACTCTTAACCACAAATTTTTTTCATAGTAGATTAACATATCTGTTTAAGTTTGGTACAAACGTGATTCCTAACCTTTAAATCAAAATTTTAACTGTCCCATAATTATTTTTGCCTCGTTTATCATTATTTTCTTTTGTGTCTCAAATTCGCATCACCGGTTACAATAACTCCAAAATCTTTTGCATTCGTGCTTCTCTGAATTTTCTGCCTATCTGGGCACAATATTCTTTCTGCTTTAGTTCTTCATTTCTTCCACATTTCAAGAACTGAAGTTTTTCACTGTTAAATTTCATGTTATTTTCTTTTGACCATCTGCATATTCTGTTTGTGTCTGTCTGCAGGACATCCATTTCTTCTGAATTTCTAATTTTCTTGTTGATTTTTGTATCATCATCAAAGGCTGTTACTAACTGTTGTTGGTTACTTCATTGTCTATGTTTGTTAGCATGATAATGAATAGGAGTTGGCAGGGGCGTAACTGGAGTAAAAAAGTTGGGGGTACAAACACAATCCTATTGTTAGAAGCACCCATTATCTATGGGAGTAATTAAAAAAGTTGTAACCCCCAACTTTTATAATTACTCCCATAGATAATGAGTGCTTCTAACAATAGGATTGTGTTCGTCCCACCCCCCCCCCCCCGCCAACATTTTTACTCAGTTACGCCCCTGGGAGTGGAGATAATACTGTTCCTTGTGCTACTGAGCTACGTGCTTCCGATTCTGATGTTAATACGCCTTGGATTTTTACAACTTCTTGACGTTTTCTGAGAAAGTTATAAATCTATTTTCCCACTTTGCCCGTTATTCTCATATATTTCATTTTATGTGCTATCAAACAATGATCACACTTGTCAAATGTTTCAGCAAAATAATATATAATAAATGATATTGTTATAAAGCTCTATTAGTTGTGACAGGCACGATCTTCTTGATCGGAATCCGTGCTGGTTCTCAAACATATATATTGAGAAGGAGGAGGGGCGACAAGCTTGACCTTCGTGAAATGAGGAATCATCGCGCGGAACATTTGAAAGGTTGAAAGGAAAGGTATATATATATATATATATCCTTATTTTTGTTCTTTCCAAAAGTACAAAAGAACAGAAGTAAAGTGTAATCTTTTTCCGTGTCTCATCTATACTGTGAGCAGTCCAGCATGCTCTCAAACATACTTCTCTCCCTCTCATACTCTCTCCCTCACATACTTCACTACATATACATGCATCTTACACACTACGTAATCTTTTCAAAATTAAAAAAAGAATGGCAACGACTTCAAGAGCCTCGGAGTCCCCTTATGGAGGGGACCATAAGTGTAGCCACTTCTGGTTCCCCGCCTGCCGATACCGGGAACGCAAACCCGAGCAGCGGGGCTGGTTCTGCTATTACCTATTCGAGATATCCTGGCCTCTGTCTGATTCACTTTTCATTAACTTCTGCAACATTTGTGACCTTTCCTCAATTTTCCAATCTGTTGAACACTACCTTTCCTCCTCTAAACCTCACCTTCTCTTCCTCACTGAAGGTCGGGTGTGTGAAACAAATGACGGCAACCCCTTTTCTATACTCTCCTACTTTTTCTATACTTCATTACACTATATTAAATTATTTCATAAGTAGTTGTAAGAGAAATGTTTCTAGAATAAACTTTTAACACCATTTCCTTCTGTCATTTTTAAAGCTCTTTTTTAATAAAAAATCTGAATAATCCTTTTATGCTTCGAAATTAAATGTAAAATTTACAGATTTAAAATAACTTTAAAATTATTCTTTATTATTTCATAATTTTGTTATTTATACGTGATTTAAAATTAAAATATTTGCTATCTCGTTTGTAGTGCATCAACTCTTTTCCTTAAAATAAAAAAGACTTTTTAAAGATATCCTAAGCTGTCCGTACATTAAAGATAAAAGCACATATATTTTTTACTTCAGATTTTGGGTCTATGAAAAGCATTTAGACGGACAAATCGCTTTAAATTACTTTTTTCTACTCTTCTAAACCTGAATTTAAAATCATGTCCAAAGAAAAATTCTTTTATAAGTCATTATTATCTCTTCAAAAGTGAAATATCCTTAAGACTTAGAAAAGGGTTCTTTAAACTTTTATACGTTTCATGGGTGTGTGTGTGTGTGTGTGTGTGTGTGTGTGTGTGTGCATAGTTGGTCGTTAAACGCATATTAAACAAATAATGAAGTCTATACAAACAAGATTATTATTTTTGATCGAAGCAAAAGACTTCCCGTCTTATCATTAAAGAGATTTTCCCTCCTCGTAAGACAATAGCCGAAAAACTTATCTTTACCCTCGCCATATAGGACGCACTCCGCTTCGTGTAAGTACGAATGCTGGTAATGCCATCAAAGAGTAGAGTCATTAATTTAGCCGTCACCAAATTCAGCTAAGAATTAAGGAAATTTTCCCATAAAAAGACTTTGTGGGAACTAATGGTTAACCAAATATTTTAATTAAACTTAATTCACGAATTTTTTTAAAACACTATTTTTCAGCGTGTCGTAATTACAGTTTAAACGTCTTTTCTACTTAAACGGTGTATGAAGGAAAAATAGGAAATTAAGTTGTTTTTTACTTATTTCAGGTATGTGAGGAAGAGTTTCAAAAAATTTTAAGGCTTGCAAGAATGGGGACAACTAATCCTTTAATTTGAATATATACAGTATATATATATATATATATTATATATATATATATATATATATATATATATATATATATATATATACAGTGTGTATATATATATTCTAGTAGGTAGTAGTAGCAGTAGTAGTAGTAGTACTTAAAAATTATACATTCAGAAATTTAAACCTCTTCAAATGTAAGCTCTTCTTTTATTTACTGAATTATCATGTTTTCAGGACATTCTTTTGCAATATATTATAAATCTTTATTTTAAATTAGTATTACTTGCCATTTTCACTTCTCTTATGTAATAATTAAACTGAATCCCATTAATTTTTACTAAAAAAATTTCCATGCTTCCAACGGCATACCCAGATTAAAATACTGCTATTATATTAATATACCGGGTGATTAAAATAATCTTCCCGATTTTAAAAATTTATTATGAAAAAACTAACAAGCTACAGCGAAAAGAAAGCTATACAAATAAAGAAGAACGCGGAAAGTTTTATTTACAAGCTATTGAAGTTCAATATGAGTCCTTTTGTGGCTCTACAGACATGAAAGCGGGATTCTGTTTCCCTCCATACATTTCGTAGGATATCATACTGAACTTTTCTAACAGCCTCACGTATCCTTCCCTTCAAATGTTTCAAAGTTGTTGCCATTGGTGGAACAAAAACTTCATTTTTGACATAGCCCCAAAGTCAGAAGTCAAGGGAGATTAGATCGGGCGAACGAGCCGGCCAAGGAATGGGGCCCCCACGCCCGATCCAACGATCAGGCAATTGTTCATTCAGGAATGTTGTAACCTTGTTGTGGAAATGGGGTGGCGCACCATCCTGCTGAAACCACACATCAGCTTTGGGACATCAGCCACAGCTGTAGCATATCGCGGTAAATGATACTGTTAATTGTTTGTTCAGCAAAGAAGAATGGACCGTACACTTTCTCAGCGATAAGAGCACAAAACACATTAACTTTAGGGCTATCTCTGACGTGTTCAATATTACAAATAAAAATTTCCTGAACTATTTAACTCAGACGGAGTTAAATCGGAAGTCTCGGAAGTCGTAAGCTCTGTCCCACAAGGGACAGTATTAGCTCCCTTGCTGTTCATAATAATGATTGTAGATATTGATGCAGATATTAAGGACAGTACTGTATCATGCTTCGCAGATGACACAAAGATGTGTAAGGAAATATTGAACGAAGGTGACATACGAAAATTACAAAAAGACTGAAACATTATTCCAGTGGGCAGAAGACAACAATATGAAGTTCAACGAAGAAAAATTCCAACTTCTAAGATATGGTAATAACAAGGAGCCACAGAAAAAAGGGTACAAAACTATGCAATCCAAACAGATAACACCAAATCCACAAGTCAGGGATTTTGGAGTAAGAATGTCGTTGGATGCAGAATTCAGAGAGCACTATAACATCAAAATTACAACGGCTAGAAAAATAATGGGAATCATCTGGAGGAGCTTCCGCAACAGAAAAGCAAACATCATGCTCAAATTATGGAAGAGTCTAGTCCTACCACTAATTGAGTATTGCTCAGTACTCACAAGCCCATACAGAAAACGATACATGGCAAACATTGAAGCTATGCTATGGAAAGGACTTTTACGTCTGAGATTGAGGAAAAGGAAGATGAAGACTACTGGTCTCGACTACAATCCCTGGAACTCTACTCTCTCGAAAGAAGGCGCGAGTGGTACACAATAATATACATATGGAAAATACTTGTGGGCTCTGTCCCTAACCTTAAAAATGAAATAGAAACAAACTGGAATGAGAGAAGAGGCAGATTTTGTACGGTCCCAGCTGCAGTTGGACAAGTGGCCATGAAAACGAGGATGGAAAATATCCTCAGAATACGAGGCACAAAGCTTTTCAATATCCTACCAAAAGAAGTGAGGAATCTCCAGCACACCAAACTGAATAACTTCAAGAACCAGCTGGACAGATTTGTGTGCAAAGTCCCTGAGCAGCCATGCGTGGCTGGCTACGAGGGCAGGAGGAAATGAGACAGCAATTCCTTCCTTCACCAAATCCCGCAAATGAGGCGGGATGCTGCAGAGGGGTCGACCGCAGGTCGATCCTGAACCGTCGTTCAAACTCACCTAAAGTAACCTAAAGTAACCTAAATTAAGTATATATATATATATATATATATATATATATATACTTACTTTAGGTAACCTAAGTAACCTAAAGTAAATATATATATATATATATATATATATATATATATATATATATATATATATATATATATATATTACTTACTTTAGGTTTGTTTCTATTTCATTTCTAAGGTTCGAGACAGAGCCCTGAAGTATTTTCCAATATATATATATGTTATTAAGTAATGTGAATATAAGTTATATCAGATATCTAAACTGTACAGGAAAATATTTTAAAACTTTATGTAAATTGTATTTGGTGCTGGTTAAGTGTGCGGTCTACCTAGCTTTTAGTTAGCCTTATAAGGCTAACTAATGAAACTATCACGACTTAACCTAACCAATCGTTAGGTCAACTGTACGCCCTTGACGATTGGTTAGGTTAAGTCGTGATAGTTTCATTAGTTAGCCTTATAAGGCAAACTAAAAGCTAGGTAGACCGCACACTTAACCAGCACCATTGTATTTTTTTCCTGAATAAAGGTTTTTGTTTGAAATTCTCTTGCATATTTTAATTAACTTTCATTTATTATATATATATATATATATATATATATATATATATACACAGAGTGTGTGTGTGTATGTATATATATATATATATGTGTGTGTGTGTGTGTGTGTGTGTGTGTGTGAGTATACACACTATTTTAGAATGCTAGCTAATGTTTGCAGATACGCAAAAAGACTACCATACGCGGGTATAAAACATATTCTCCGGCCTCGGACATACAGATCGATTGCGATGGATGAATTCACTTACTTCTTTTTCGCGCAACTGTATGTATATAATTTTTGCGTGATGCCGTATGTTGTTGGGCGTTCATGAGTAAGACCGATGTTGAGATGATATAAAGGCAGAAACAGAAGCCATTAAGATAATGATCATATGAATGTATGCGCAGACAATGTAATGTTTACTTAACACGTTTATTTGTTTAACAGAAATATCCTTATCACATAATTAGATCTTACGCATTTATGAAAGTCAGATTAGATTACTCTTTTCTGCTCTTTTATCATCATTATCGCTCTGTTATGCTCGATTTTGGATACGACATCTATTTTGTTTCCTTTAATTCGTCTTTTACCTCAATTACTAAAAGTTTTGTCCGATTCTGAGCATTTTGATGTCTCGATAGTTTGCCTTGTCTTATCTATTGCTTAAAATAGAAGATAAAAATAACTATTAACGATACGAATTCGCTTTCGGATGCGGAAGCCGTTGCCATTTTCATTTGCATACAATTTCATACTTTTATTAAAATTATTTTTGAGATTTATGCGTAATTCTTTTTGTTCCATTTTTATTTTAGGTAAAACAGATATTAAAATTTTATATGTAACCCATTTTATTTTAATTTTATTACTATTTTATATTTTAGTTAAATTATAATCACATTTTTTACGTTACTCAATTTTTTTTTTCATTCATTTTTAGTTAATTAAAATGTCTTACGTTGTAATGAATTCGTTTTTTTATTTTAAAGTCTCCTTATTTTTGTAAGAAACTGTTTGTTTATTTAATATAAATTAAAAATTAACCTCGTTTATTGTTCTCTGAGTAATTCCAAACAAGATAACACAAATAAACAATCGGGAACAAACGGGCGAACACATACTCGGTCAGACGCATAAAATAACGTAAGTAAAGAAATATATTTTATGTTGTTCATATTTTAAAATAATACACAATATTCTTTACGTTTTAGCAATATTGGAATAATCAGTTAATCACTGATGCTCTATTTTAAACTATAGATAGACTAAAATTTTTGTTTTCAAGTAAAATTAGGTATTTGTCTTTATATGCAACTACATACAGGGTGTCCGAGAATTATCTGTACAAGTTTTGGCTGTTATTAAAAGTCAACCATGAAGTGTAGAAATTCCAGTTGTCCCATTTTACAGAGAATCTCATTAAGTTTTTTCTGATATCAAGTTTTGACAAGTTTTTTAGAAATTCCAGTGTGTCCGAAAATTATCTGTACAATTTCATCTTTTAATAAAATTCTTGATAACACACGTAAAATCCTTAAACAAGATTATTTAGAATCTGTATTTTCAAAAGTTTCTTTCATTAAAGTAACGTTGTTACAAACATTCGATATGTGCACCATCAGTGATTCGCAAAACATCCAATCGATAATCCAAATGTTGCCATGTACGCTGCAGCATATCCACATCAATTCGCTCAATAGCAGCTGTGATTCTTGCTTTTAAATCATCAATGTCTGTCACCCGCGTACAAAAAAGAAAAAACTTGTCAAAACTTGTTATCAGAAAAACCTTAATGAGTTTCTCTGTAAAATGGGACAACAATGGAATTTCTACACTTCATGGTTGACTTTTAATAACAGCCAAAAATTGTACACATAATTCTCGGACACCCGGTATTTAATTATATCATATCTATTTTTCTCTCAATTGCTCTGGATCAAGATTCTCTGTTCTGATGAGACAAAAATCGAACATTTCGGCTATAATCCAAAAAGGTTTGAATCGAATCACAGAATCGGATCTGTGTCATTTGTAGGTACAAGTATGGGCGTCGATCGTTGGGGGGTGGGGGCATGTCCCCTCCACTTTTTTGTGTGGCGGCGACAACATACAAATTGTCCCCCCTCTCCAACACACTTTTTCGTTGGGGTGTGTAGAAGAATGTCTTTAAGGTCTAAATAGAATTTGAGGCCGAATTAATCCTACGGTGGGATTAATTCGGCCTCAAATTGAGAAGTGATCGACGCCCATGGGTACAGGCAATTTCGCTTGAATTCTCGTAACAATGGATTCAGCAAATTATAAGTAGATTTTAGGTTAAAATGGTATGCCTTCCGTGAGGAAGATGAAGGTGGGGCGTGGTTGAATATTCCAACAGGATGACAAGAGAGAAACGTGTGCAAAAGCACATTAAAATGTTTGGCACAGAAGAAAATTAAAGTTTTGGAGTGGCCCTAACAGTTCCCTGACTTCAATACATCGAGAACCTTTGAAGAGCTCTGAAACGAGTAGTCCATGTAAAAAATTCAAAGAATCTTACCGCGTTGCTGAAAGTAATCGCAACAAAAGGAGATTTTTTGAGCTGCTGTTTTGAAGGGACCCTAAACTAATGCTGCAGTCTTGTGAAATGAACATCATAATCTCGTTTTTACTTGATGTCGATTTATTTTTTCATAAATATATGACAGTAGGTTTATACATTTTATGTCTGAGCATTTAGACTTTTGTGAATACACCACAATGCAAACATTTTCAAGAATTTAGAGGGGTACCCAACCTTTTGCATGTAACTTTCTCCTCTCTCTCTCTCTCTCTCTCTCTCTCTCTCCACTACTGTATATATATATATATATATATATATATATATATATATATATACACAGAAACACAGAGACAGATTAAAACATTCTTTTGAATTTGTTTCACGGTACAAAAGACTCCGAGCGAAGGATGAGCAAGACTGAAAACCTTTCAACCTTTCAAATGTTCCGTGCGATGATTCCTCATTTCACGAAGGTCAAGCTCGTCGCCCCTCCTCTCAAAATACCAAAACTTTATATAAAAAATAAATGCATTAATGCTTATCGATGCTTCAAGCTTGATTTTATCATAGATTAGTAGTATAGCCGCAAAAGGGGAGAGTGCAAGAATGTTGCAGGTTATGTGATGTTGCAAAGGGGGGTGGGGTTGTTGCAAATGGGGTGGGGTTGTTGCAAAGGGGGTGAGGGGTGGGGGGTTGCAAAAAATAAAAAGAAAAAAAGAAAAAAAGAGTACTGGCCTTTGTTGCCAACCTATGTTGCAAGGGGCATGCAACTTGGAGGCCTCCCCCAAGCTATTCCCCCCAAAGGGCCAGAGAGAAAGGAGGAGAGAAAAGAGGAGAGGTGTTCACCTGGCAGGAGCCAAGTGCACATTAAGACTTCAGCCGAGTAGGCGTTGTTTTATAGGGTCCTAATCAGCCAGAATCAGCCAGTTGGCTGAACCAAGGAGAGAGAGACGCCTGTAGGAGAGAGAGAGAGAGACGCCTGTAGGAGAGAGAGAGAGAGAGAGAGACGCCTGTAGGAGAGAGAGACGCCTGTAGGAGAGAGAGAGAGATGAGTTCTCCCCCAAGTTATTTTCGTTTTCCTAACCTAAGAGGCCACTAAGGGGTTTTACCGGAGGTCCTTCCTCGGCTGGGAGCCGAGGTGGAATGAGTCTTTCACCAACTTCGCGGCCTTTTATAAGCCTCTATTCTGGCTGAATTGCCAGATAGCGCAATGTGTTCAGTTGTCAGATCGCACCATGTATGCAGATGCAGAGTTGTCAGATCGCACCATGTAATCGGGTGCTGATGTGCCAGATTGCACCATCAGATAGCGCCATGTATTCCAGAAATATTAATCATCCATTGTGTAACAATACGACGATAGTTATTCCAATTAAATTCTGTTTAAATACGCCTTTATTAATTGCATACCTTTCCAGTTTTTTTGCAATGATCGGATTGCTAGATATATATTGTATATATATATACATTCTTTTCTTATGTTAGGTAAATATATATACTGTATATATATATATATATATTATTTATTTTATAACATTTAATTTTAGTTTAGAAGCAAATTTAACATTAACTTCATTGAACTTTTCGAAACAAATAACATAGTTTACCTTCGAAAACGTCATAATAGAAAATAATTAATTTTATGGTTAACTAGTTTATTTCGTTTACTATAATTATGTATATACAGTCTTTTAAGCAGCTTATGATATATATATATATATATATATATATATATATATATATATATATATAATAAACGAAAAACAACTCGCACACACACGCACACCTGTAGATATATATATCATGAAAATCAGGAAAATAACAAACGTGTATTAATTTAAATGAAACTAACATACGAGCCTCATTCCCCAACCCGGCTATATATAATATAATAATAAACGAATAAAATAATAAACAACTCGCACACACACACACACACACACACACACACACCTGTATATATATATCATGAAAATCAGGAAAATAACAAACGTGTATTAATTTAAATGAAACTAACATACGAGCCTCATTCCCCAACCCGGCTATATATATATATATATATATATATATATATATATATATATATATATATATAATAATAAACGAATAAACAACTCGCACACACACACACACACACACACACACACCTGTATATATATCATGAAAATCAGGAAAATAACAAACGTGTATTAATTTAAATGAAACTAACATACGAACCTCATTCCCCAACCCGGCTATATATATATATATATATATATAATAATAATAAACTAATAAACAACTCGCGCACGCACGCACACACACACACACACACACACACACACTTCCCGGAATTTATCAACCGGATTGAATAAAAGTAAAGGCAACTTTCAATATATTTTAGTAATATAACAGAATTAACAAAGTTACCCAATAAATATTTCGTTAGACAGAAAATGAATTTTATAAGGGATGCCCAGCTAGCTATGAATATATCACCAAATCAAAAATAATAACAAACGCTTTATTTACGTTTGTTAAAAAAAAAATATTCGTTTTATTCTTTCCTTCTTATTGATAACTTATTTAAACTAACACATTTATTGTCATTCCACTTGACAACCAGAACTTCTCCCCGTGTGTCAAATGAATAATTATAGTAACCTCTGTCTTGTTTTTTCTGGTCTACATTCTTCAAGGGACAATCTTGCAACCTATTTTCTCTGACAGTACCTGTGGCTCTTATTCCATGCATTTGTAAATGCACAAGTAAGTCTCCGGAGGTGAACAAATTATCGAAATATACACATGATGAATATTGCATTACTAGTCCTTCAGTCATGCTGAGAACTACCTTTGTTCCTAGATTCAATTCTTCATTTGGCTGCCCTGAAGATTTTCCACAATACAAATCAAATTTGTAACAGTATCCTGAAGCTCCACATAGAGCCCAAAGTTTATATCCAAATCTTATTGGCTTTCCTCTAATAAATTATTTCAAGGAATGATGACCATAATAGCCAACCATCATTTCATCTACTGATACATTTTTTTTTTTTTTCCATGACTCCAAATTGCTGAAACGAATTGTTAATTTTATTGAATAAAACTCGTACTTTGAAGCCCCGATCTCCTTTGCATTTTTCAGCTTCAGAACTATCTGTGAAGTGTAAAAGGCTCTTTATTTCAAGAAATCGATTCGGGACAATGCTCTTTTTACAATATCAATACCCAAGTCTTCTTCATTTGACCAATAATGTCCTTCAAAGGGCAATCAATGGTATCCTGTGAATAACAGTATTCCAAAAAATGCTTTCATTTCATCCATGGACACAGTAAATACTCCTTTATTCTTCTGTTCAATGGCATAACGAACTGTTTCTTTCACTATATGATCAAGCACTTCATTTGAAAAAGACTTCAAATAGTTGTACAAGTGACATCAATAAACATTTTTCCTTCATTTGTTCGAAGCATTGTAAATGATCGTTTTTTTTTTTTTTTTTTTTGTGTAATAAGATTCTTATAAATAGACATTTTCTTTCGCCATGAAGGTTTTATATTTGTCAGAATTTTGTTTTTTGTTGATAAAAGCGATTCGTTTATGGATGAGTTATCAACATTGTACTGAAGTTCTAAAGTTCCTGGAACATCATTCACTGTAGCTCCTCCAAGGTCATCTTCATCGGCCTCATCTTCATCAGATAAACGATTAACATCAGGTGGAATGATTGCAACTTCAAAATCATCTGCACCTTGTTCATCGGCTTCTTCAATAGCTTCCATAATTCTTTCAAAATTACAAAGTTTTCTTCGCCGATCCATGTTGATGGGTGATGAATAAGAGTAAAATAAAATTTAATTCATGGAGAGCATCCTTTTATACCAAATCATTGCGGAATGTTATGACTCAAATGATTGTGCAATGTATGACTCAAGTGATTGCGTAATGTATGACTCAAGTGATTGCGTAATGTTATGACTCATTATCATATCCTCCCAATTATCTATTTAGAGATCACCAAAATTGTTTCTATTTTGCTTCTTATTCTACCTAAATAAACTGTCAGTTATAATAATAATACTAATGATTTATATCTTATAAATCATATCTATTCAAAAATAATTATTTGTTATATATTACAATATTATATTTAATATTTTGCATTGCACATTTTTCTCTGCAAATTTAGGACAAATAAAATTCTTCATAAGTTTCTTAAACCTTGATATTCATTGATGACAATAAAATTTTAAATAAAAGCAGATGTTTACTTTAATATTTAGCCATAACAAATCATTTAAAGTAACAACAACTAATTAATTAAGTTATTTTTTTAACTGATCTCTAAATAGATCAGTGGGCGTTAATGGGTTAACCCATTAACGCCCACTGATCTATTTAGAGATCAGTTAAAAAAATAACTTTCAAAATAGATCAGTGGGCGTTAATGGGTTAACCCATTAACGCCCACTGATCTATTTAGAGATCAGTTAAAAAATAACTTAATTAATTAGTTGTTACTTTAAATGATTTGTTATGGCTAAATATTAAAGTAAACATCTGCTTTTATTTAAAATTTTATTGTCATCAATGAATATCAAGGTTTAAGAAACTTATGAAGAATTTTATTTGTCCTAAATTTGCAGAGAAAAATGTGCAATGCAAAATATTAAATATAATATTGTAATATATAACAAATAATTATTTTTGAATAGATATGATTTATAAGATGTAAATCATTAGTATTATTATTATAACTGACAGTTTATTTAGGTAGAATAAGAAGCAAAATAGAAACAATTTTGGTGATCTCTAAATAGATCATTGGGAGGATATGATAATGAGTCATAACATTACGCAATCACTTGAGTCATACATTGCACAATCATTTGAGTCATAACATTCCGCAATGATTTGGTATAAAAGGATGCTCTCCATGAATTAAATTTTATTTTACTCTTATTCATCACCCATCAACATGGATCGGCGAAGAAAACTTTGTAATTTTGAAAGAATTATGGAAGCTATTGAAGAAGCCGATGAACAAGGTGCAGATGATTTTGAAGTTGCAATCATTCCACCTGATGTTGATCGTTTATCTGATGAAGATGAGGCCGATGAAGATGACCTTGGAGAAGTTACAGTGAATGATGTTCCAGGAACTTTAGAACTTCAGTACAATGTTGATAACTCATCCATAAACGAATCGCTTTTATCAACAAAAAACAAAATTCTGACAAATATAAAACCTTCATGGCGAAAGAAAATGTCTATTTATAAGAATCTTATTACACACACAAAAAAAAAAAAAACGATCATTTACAATGCTTCGAACAAATGAAGGAAAAATGTTTATTGATGTCACCTGTACAACTATTTGAAGTCTTTTTTCAAATGAAGTGCTTGATCATATAGTGAAAGAAACAGTTCGTTATGCCATTGAACAGAAGAATAAAGGAGTATTTACTGTGTCCATGGATGAAATGAAAGCATTTTTTGGAATACTGTTATTCACAGGATACCATTGATTGCCCTCTGAAGGACATTATTGGTCAAATGAAGAAGACTTGGGTATTGATATTGTAAAAAGAGCATTGTCCCGAATCGATTTCTTGAAATAAAGAGCCTTTTACACTTCACAGATAGTTCTGAAGCTGAAAAATGCAAAGGAGATCGGGGCTTCAAAGTAAGAGTTTTATTCAATAAAATTAACAATTCGTTTCAGCAATTTGGAGTCATGGAAAAAAAAATGTATCAGTAGATGAAATGATGGTTGGCTATTATGGTCATCATTCCTTGAAATAATTTATTAGAGGAAAGCCAATAAGATTTGGATATAAACTTTGGGCTCTATGTGGAGCTTCAGGACACTGTTACAAATTTGATTTGTATTGTGGAAAATCTTCAGGGCAGCCAAATGACGAATTGAATCTAGGAACAAAGGTAGTTCTCAGCATGACTGAAGGACTAGTAATGCAATATTCATCATGTGTATATTTCGATAATTTGTTCACCTCCAGAGACTTACTTGTGCATTTACAAATGCATGGAATAAGAGCCACAGGTACTGTCAGAGAAAATAGGTTGCAAGATTGTCCCTTGAAGAATGTAGACCAGAAAAAACAAGACAGAGGTTACTATAATTATTCATTTGACACACGGGGAGAAGTTCTGGTTGTCAAGTGGAATGACAATAAATGTGTTAGTTTAAATAAGTTATCAATAAGAAGGAAAGAATAAAACGAATATTTTTTTTTTATCAAACGTAAATAAAGCGTTTGTTATTATTTTTGATTTGGTGATATATTCATAGCTAGTTGGGCATCCCTTATAAAAATTCATTTTCTGTCTAACGAAATATTTATTGGGTAACTGTTAATTCTGTTATATTACTAAAATATATTGAAAGTTGCCTTTACTTTTATTCAATCCGGTTGATAAATTCCGGAAAGTGTGTGTGTGTGCGCGAGTTGTTTATTAGTTTATTATTATTATATATATATATATATATAGCCGGGTTGGGGAATGAGGTTCGTACGTTAGTTTCATTTAAATTAATACACGTTTGTTATTTTCCTGATTTTCATGATATATATATATATACAGGTGTGTGTGTGTGTGTGTGTGCGAGTTGTTTATTCGTATTATATATATATATATATATATATATAGCCGGGTTGGGAATGAGGCTCGTATGTTATTTTCATTTAAATTAATACACGTTTGTTATTTTCCTGATTTTCATGATATATATAATACAGGTGTGTGTGTGTGTGTGTGTGTGTGTGTGTGTGCGTGTGCGAGTTGTTTATTCGTTTATTATATATATATATATATATATATATATATATATATATATATATATATATATATATATATCATAAGCTGCTTAAAAGACTGTATATACATAATTATAGTAAACGAAATAAACTAGTTAACCATAAAATTAATTATTTTCTATTATGACGTTTTCGAAGGTAAACTATGTTATTTGTTTCGAAAAGTTCAATGAAGTTAATGTTAAATTTGCTTCTAAACTAAAATTAAATGTTATAAAATAAATATATATATATATATATATATTATATATTTACCTAACATAAGAAAAGAATGTATATATATATATATATATAATAATATATATCTAGCAATCCGATCATTGCAAAAAACTGGAAAGGCATGCAATTAATAAAGGTGTATTTAAACAGAATTTAATTGGAATAACTATCGTCATATTGTTACACAATGGATGATTAATATTTCTGGAATACATGGCGCTATCTGATGGTGCAATCTGGCACATCAGCACCCGATTACATGGCTTGATGTGGCAACTCTGCATCTGCATACATGGTGCGATCTGACAACTGAACACATTGCGCTATCTGGCAATTCGGCCAGAATAGAGGCTTATAAAAGACCGGGAAGTTGGTGAAAGACTCATTCCACCTCGGCTCCCAGCCGAGGAAGGACCTCTGGTCCTTCTCTTTCAGGCCCTTTGGTAAAACCCATTAGTGGCCTCTTAGGTTAGGAAAACGAAAATAACTTGGGGGAGAACTCCTCTCTCTCTCTCCTTCAGGTGTCTCTCTCTCTCTCTCCTACAGGCGTCTCTCTCTCTCTCTCCTACAGGCGTCTCTCTCTCCTTCAGGTGTACCCCTCCCCCCTTGGCTCAGTCAACTGGCTGATTCTGGCTGATTAGGAGCCTATAAAACAACGCCTACTCGGCTGAAGTCTTAATGTGCACTTGGCTCCTGCCATGTGAACACCTCTTCCTTTCTCTCCTCCTTTCTCTCTGGTCCTTTGGGGGGAATAGCTTGGGGGAGGCCCCCAAGTTGCATGCCCCTTGCAACCTAGGTTGGCAACAAAGGCCAGTGCTCTTTTTTTCTTTCTTTTTTTTTATTTTTTATTTTTATTTTTTTTTTTTTTAGCAACCCCACCCCCTCCCCCTTTGCAACAACCCCCACCCCCATTTGCAACAACCCCCATCCCACTTTGCAACATTACATAATAACCTGCAACATTCTTGCACTCTCCCCTTTTGCGGCTATACTACTTAGATTGATGAAATGAATGCAAAATTTGTTATGAGGAAGCGAGCGTGAAAATATTTTTCAATTAAATTTTCTTATCTCACTTCGAGTCTGACGTCTGAAAACACTAGAGAATTTTAAGCGAATCTGCTGAAAATTAAATATTTTCTCTTTGAAATAGGATTAGGTTAGAAAGAGGAAACTTTTACTATAAAATATTTCATGATATTAGTCGTAATTTATGTTTAGAATTTTATTATAACGTAACTGTCATTTCATTTTAATGAGACTTAATTTTTGGTGCAAAATCTTCGGATCAGAGGATTTCATTTTTAATATTTTAATTAATAATTAATGACAAACTTTTGTTGCATCTTCGTTTCAAACGAAAAGAAGGCAGTGGAAGGCCAAAAACATCACGTACTGAGGAAAATATTGACACGGTTTCATCCATGATACGCAATCAAGAAGAACGGCCGAACACGCACAAGTCCGTTAGAGAAATTTCAAAAACTACTGATATTTCTCGATCTAGTGTTCGTCGTATAGTAAAAGATGATGTGGGTCTTAAATGTTTTAAAAGAGTCGAAGTTCATAAGCTCTTTGCATCAAATAAGCAAGCAAGAGTTGAAAAATGACGTGCTCTATTAGATTGATTCCCAGACAGAGAAGTGTCGAAAATATGGTTCAGCGACGACAAGACCTTTACGGTTGCTTCAACAATAAACACACAAAATGACCGAGTTTATGGAAGACAGGACAAAAAATCTATCAGTCTAGATCGACTTTGCAGGGGACGTCCGCATTTTTCTCAAAAAGTCATGGTTTCCATCTTTATTTCAAAGTTAGGGAAGTCAGAGATTGTTTTTGTTAATCAAAATGCCAAAATCACTGCTGCTTATTACCAAAAAAAAAATCCTTGATGCGGTACTGCCGTCGATAAGGGAGAAGTCAAGGTTGCAAGCGTGCACTGATAATGGAGGAGGGCACATTCCGCATAATCTTGGACTCAATTAGTAACTGTATAGAAACAAAGTTTTTCTACCCGTGTCTGTATAACAGCAAATTACAAAATAATGGTTAGTTAGCAAAAATCTAACTTCACCACGAGATAGACTATGAAAATGAAATTCTATACAGGACACATATATTGATTGTACAAATAACATTTGATAAAGGTAAAATTATATTGTTCAAAATCAGGGTAATAGTTTTTTTTTGGCCCTCCCTATATATATATATATATATATTAATATATATATATATATATATATATATATATATATATATATATATGTATGTGTGTATATATAATGAAGAAAGAGGAGAGAACTTTGCATGTACAAGTAAATCAAATCAACAACTTCGAGTAATATTACTAGCGAAGACTTATTTAATTATTATTATTTTCTACTTTGCGTTGATAATTTGAGTTTACTGATTTAAAATGTTCATTTCACTTTCCTTTTGCTATATCGGAAAATCTAAGGTTTCTCGAGCGGCGAGATTTTATCAATAACTTTTAGAACATCAGGAATGTTCAGAGGTTTATTATTTCTGTTTTTTTAAACAAACCTTTGATTTCTGCTCTGTTACCGTTATCGAGTAAATTTTAAATGTTTGCTTTTATTCCCACAAAATTTATTGGTTTCGTTTCATTCTCGTAAAATATTTGAAGGCGAGAAATATTCGTAATTGCTTATTTTATGTATAATTTATTATTAAAAAGGGTAAAAAAAAAATGGTGAAATAGTTTCGTTATACCAGAAAAAATTAAAATTATTCTTCCTAAAGTAATTACGTTGAAAGCAATGCGTGTCATATACATAATCTACATAATCGCTTGTCACATAGATTTAAGTGAATAAATAAACCCCCCAAAAAAGTTTAACCTTTTTTCATGGAGGAAGGAGGGGGCAAGGGCGAGTGCCCGCAAAAACGCCCACTCCCGCCGTTAGAGGAAGAAGAGAGCCCAAATCTAGGTCCAGGGTTTTCAAGATGCCTGAAAACACTGCATTTGAAAGATTGGAGGTCATAGATAGAGGAAAAATGGAGTGAGGAAGATTGTTCCAGAGTTCATCGGTTGAGGAGATGAAAGACTGAAAATACCGATTAAACCTTGCATTAGAGAGTTGGACAGAAAAGGAATGAGAATGTGTCGAAAGTCTAGTACTGCGTGCTCTCCTTAAAGGAGGAGGCATGTAGTTAGAGAGTTCAGAGGAGTAGTGTGTACAGTATTATAATAGCGATAGTAAAGAGAGAGTGAGGCAAAGTTGCGGCGAGGAGAGAGGGATTGAAGACAGTGAGTAAGAAGCGGGGAAATGATGAGAGGAAAAGCCTTTGAATCAAATAGATCTGTGTGGGTTGAGCCACCGCGCATATGAGAAACGTACTCCATACAGAGGGGAACAAGACCCTTGTATAGAGACAGCAACTGAGTGAGGGTGAAGAAACTGCGAGGCGGTACAGCACACCTAACCTCTTAGAAGCTGTTTTGGGAAGAAAGTATTTGTTATCTTTCCAGAAAAGATCGGGAGAAAAGGAAACACCAAGAATGTGGCCAGAAAGAAAATTAGAGATGAAGGCACAGATAGAAGGATAGAAATCTAAGGAGGGAAGTTTGGAAATTAAAGATTTGTGCCAGACTCTATCAAAAGCTTTTGATATGTCAAGCGCAATAGAAAGGTTTCACCGAAATCCCGAAATGAGTATGATCAAGAGTCAGAGAGATACACATATGTAAGAAGACTGCAGTAGAGCGTCCCTTGCAGAATCCAAACTGACGATTTGAAATAAGATAGTGATAAGGGAGGTATTTAAATTTAAGACAAAGACGAGTTTCTCTTGACATTGTGTCAGCACAGAAGCACCGTTCTTAAGAACGACAGGACCGTACACCTTCCTAGAGTTGAGGCCAGACAGGGCAGAAGAAACATCTTTGGAGATGGAGGAACAGCACCGGAAATGTCCAGGATTGAGTTGGAAGCGAAAGTTTGAGCGAAGAGTTCAGCTTCATCGTGAGAAGAGACGGCAACTGAGCCGTCGGAATGGAAAAGAAGAGGGAAAGAAGAAGTAAAGCTGTTGGAGAGGTTCTTGGCTAAATGCCAAAAAGAGCGACGAGAATTAGAATTGGATAGATTTTCACATTTTTGTCTGATGAAGGAACTTTTGGCGAGTCGAATAACAGATTTTGCACGATTCTGGGAAGAAATATAAGCTAGGCGAGAGACAGGAGTTGGATGGCGACGGTACCTTCCGAAAGCCTCCTCTCCTTTGCGGATAGCATTAGATCAAGCAAAGTTAAACGAAGGTTTTTTTTGGTTTTAGCTGTAGAAATAGAATAGGGAGTGTACGCTTCCATGCCCGAAAGAATCACCTCCGTGATGCTCTCAGTACACTCGAAGGGGACCCGGCCACGGAAGCAGTAACCATCCCATGGAAAATCAAAGAGTACTGCCTATGGGCCTCCCAATCAGCGGCGCCAAATTGCCAAAGGCCTCTCCTCTTGGGAGGATCCGAAGGCCGAATTGGAGCGATAGGACAAGAAACATATATGGGATTTTGGTCGGAGGAGCCGAACGGAGGAAAAAAGTTTGACAGAGTAAGAGGAAGGATGAGTGGTGAAAAATAAATGCAGACATTTAGTTTGAGATTGACATGTAAGCCGTAGCCAGAGGGTATATAATTCGGAAGATTCAAGTTTGGGAATACGAGAGCAAGTTAGGTCATTCCGTACATATACGGAACATCCACTTTGGAGTGAAATTGAGTACAGAGAAAGTAGGAGGCTACAGAAAAGAGGTTACTGTCAGGCGTCCCAGACACGTTAGTTTCAGTGAGGAAGAGAAGGTGAAAGGTTTAGAGGAGAGGTGGTGGTCAACAGACTGAAAATTTGAGGAAAATTGAGGCAGTCCCCAAAAGATAAATCTGAGATAAATCTAAGGAAACCCGCATCCATATTTCATTATACAAGAAAAAAGCAGTTAAAAATTCAAAAACTTTATTCAGAAAAAGAATACAAGTTACAAGTTTTATAATATTTTTAAATATTTTTCTGTACAATTTAGATGTCTGACATGACGTTAATATATTAAAGTATTCTGTTCTGAATATGTCTTTGGAAGCTTGGAAACTTTTAAGGCAAAATTAATGGGATTTTATTAAAAGTGCAGGGTGTGTCAGGTCCACCCTAGAAATATGGAAATTGGCGGAATTACTTTGACAAACTTCAAATACCAAATACCAAATACAAATTTCCAAAAACCAATCTGTAACACCTGTATTTTAAATGTCAGTTAAATCACACTATTTACCGTCATCTTGCACTAAGAAAATAAAATAGAATTTTCACTTGAATGTAACTTGAATGTCTCTTGAATGTGTTTAATGTGTTATAAATATTTTATTTTGTATTTTTACTAATTTTTACATAATGAATTTGTCTCGGAGTAATTTCAATAGTTCATATCAATTAAAATTTCAGTGAATAATAAATGAATAGTACGGTACCCTTGCAAATAGGAATATTGCAATTGTAAGCTCATATTCGCATATGACCTCCCTCCCCCTTTTCCTTATTTGCAATGTTGCATCCCCTACACCTTACAATCCTTCTCCCAGGCACCCTTCCTGAATATGGCCCCCTCCTACGTGTATACGCGTATACGTACGTGCACATGCCCGCACAATCACATCTACCCATAGAGGTATTTTCAAACGTTACGAAAATATTTCAAACTCCACCCTGGTACTGAACCCTAGTCCGAACGATGGGAGTCGAAAGCGCTTGTGCGCATTTTTAAGTGAAAATTTTTCCTTCTTACGAAGTTTTAATATTTTACCTTTTAATAATTTAGTATATTCTAATTCCGTTAGTTTTACTGATTTAGTCTATTACTTTCAACACATTTATATTTTCAAAATACAGTACATTTAAAATGTAACAACCTAATCTTACATTAGTCTTGATAAATTTAAAGCCGGAATGAATTCACTTCACTTCAATTTATTTACGAATGTATACAGAATTTACATAAATGAATATATATTTTCATTATTACAATGCAGATGATGTGTTCCATCATACTGTCTTTAGCAAGCGTACACGCTTTACAGGCTGAAAGCTGATAGTTAGATGTAGCTATAAAATTTTTATAAAACACTTAAAATGTAAAGGGAACTATTGATCATTTCATTATATAAATATGTAATAGAATTAATTACACTGGGGAACAAATTTCAACTTTTTGTCTATTGAATTAGATTTGACAGTTAGTTCTAGGTAATTTGGGTGCGCTGAGCACGAATTTTACTCGGTTTTGCTCTATCAGGTCCTGATTTTGCTCAACACCCCTCCTCTTTCGTCGTATTCATAAAAAGGTTTTTTTCTCAATACTCGCTAAGTCTTTTTGCAGTTACACATTATGCAACTAGGTTTTTATCTAGGTATTTGTACCTATTGTTATGGTATTGTTGTATTATGTATATTTTTATATGTAACACCCTAAAAATATTTTTAATTTTGTCATTTTTAACCCATTTTAATATTAGTAAATTAAGCTAAAAATATCATAGAATTCTAAAATTTTATCGAGCGTTCCTGTTCTCTGTAGAGTATTCTAGAGGGACAACTAAAATATATAAAAGCGACTCGTTTCCAGAGTTAATCAGTCAATTCAGTCAGTCAGTCAGTCAGTCAGTTGAGTTAGTTAATTAAGTTTGGGCATTAACATAATTTTGAATTGGCATATGATTTAGTGAGTAATTTTGTCATCGTGATTTAATATAGTTGATTTAATTAGACGTAATTTATATTGTACCTACTCATCCGTGTTTCTAGTTTAATTTCATAGATTGTAAGTACCTATTTCATAATAAGTACCTATTTAAACTAATTTTTGTGTTTATATTTCAGATTTTCTTAAATTTATATGAATTAAGGGCTTTAAATACCTTTACAAATTGGCAGAACAATCAAGCAATATGTCATCAAGCACTAGAAAGTTCAAATGCAAAAACAACCCTGATTCCTTCTGTTATATATGTGGAAATTTTACACTTCCACATCAACGAGCAAATATAACTGACTTCGTAAAAAGAGCTTACTTAGCTTATTTTGGCATAAAACTGGGGGACCAAGATAAATCGTGGGCTCCACATAAAGCCTGCACTATATGCATTGAAAGACTGCGACATTGGACGAAGGGTTCGGATTCAAAAATACCTTTTGGAGTTCCGATGGTAAGTTTATGATTTCATAAAACTACGTAATTTAATCACTAGTATACTGTAACTTACCTAAATGTAATTGTAACTTAGATACATAAACAAAAATTTACAGAAAATGTTTATAAGAATCTCAAATATTGCATAAGGTTGAAACACATAGAAATGTTAAATGTTTGGGTGATAACTTTTGATAAAATTCATAAAAACAAGTCTCTCGTCGCTTTTGTTAACGCTTTACAATTTTTTTTCCATATCAGGTGTGGCGAGAGCCTACTAACCACGAGACCGATTGCTACCTTTGCTTTGTCAAGACTTCGGGCTTCACTAAGAAAAATAAACATTGTATCGAGTACCCAAATTTCGACACCGCGATACGACCTGTGCTACATTCAAATGAGATCCCCATTCCAAAATTTAAGGGTCTGCCAACTCAAGAATTAGTTGAAGATGTTCCTGAAAATATTGTTATGCACTTTGAGGAGTCAGACACCGATTTTGACCAGCAGCGTATTTGAAAGTCAAAACGATCCGCAAAAGTTTAACCAGGCCGAGTTGAATGATCTTGTAAGGGATCTAAATTTGCCAAAAAAGGCTGCGGAAATTTTAGCTTCAAGACTTAAAGAGAAAAACTTGCTTACTTCAAACACATACATTTCATTTTACAGAAAAAGAGAAGAAGAACTTGTTAAATATTTTAGAACAGAGGATAGTTTAGTATATTGCTGCGACATAGTTGGTTTCTTAAAGAAGATGGGTGTTGAGTCTTACGATGCAAATGATTGGCGCTTGTTTTTAGACAGTTCGAAAAGGAGTCTTAAGTGTGTGTTGTTGCATAATGGCAATCTATACGGCTCGATACCGATTGGGCACTCAACAAAATTAAAAGAAAAGTATGAACATATAGAAAAGGTTTTAAATCTTATCAAATATAAGGAGCACGAGTGGATCATATGTGTTGACTTAAAAATGGTTAATTTTCTGCTAGGACAACAAGGAGGGTATACTAAATATCCCTGCTTCCTTTGCTTATGGGACAGCAGAGCCAAGGAAGAACATTATTTCAAACAAATCTGGCCAGCACGAACATCACTTACTGTCGGAGAAAAAAACGTAATTAATCCACCTTTAGTGAGCAGAGATAAAATCATATTTCCTCCTCTGCATATAAAACTAGGCCTCATTAAACAATATGTAAAAGCTTTAGATACGAACGGCGAGTGTTTCAAATACATAACTTCAAAATTTCCAAGTTTAAGTTATGAAAAATCAAGGCGGGAATTTTCGACGGTCCACAAATAAGAACAATGATTAAAGACAGCAATTTTCCTAATGTCATGAATGAACGCGAAAAAAATGGCTGGTTCTCATTCGTGGACTTGATAGAAAACTTTTTAGGCAATTATAGGGCAGATAACTACGAAGAAATCGTAAAAAAACTTTTAAGGGACTACAAAGAGTTAGGTTGCAATATGAGCATAAAAATGCATTTTTTGAATAGCCATCTTGACCAATTTCCAAGTAATTTAGGTGATGTAAGTGACGAACAAGGGGAGAGATTCCACCAAGATATCAAAATTATGGAGGAACGGTACCAAGGCCGCTGGGATTCCCACATGATGGCTGATTACTGCTGGTGCTTGAAAAGAGACCTGCCATCAACAAGCAAATACGCTAGAAAGTCTTACAAAAGAAAATTTTTGCCACAGTGAAAGCTTCATATCTGTTTGTTTTTTTATTTTAAGTAATTTCTATCGTTATAATGTAATTTTACTGTAGTTTGAACTGCTTGTATTCATGAAACTTGAAAAAAAATTTAACACACGACTTAATTTTTTAGTCCTAATTTGAAAAATCTGGAAAATGGCACATAGGCTGTCGACAAGAATCAGGACCTGATAGAGCCAAACCGAGTTGAAATTCGTATTCAGCGCACCCAAATTACCTAGAATCAAGTGTCAGATATCATTCAATAAAATACGTGTTGCCCAGTGTTATCATTGTGAAAGTTGTTACCACAGTCTGGTAATTGATTTCTTTGTATACTATAAAATATACATAGGCCATTCCTGCATGGTACTGAGTTACAGTTATAGCAATTATAGAAAGCCTGTGTGTCGGGTCTATACAACACATTTATGACAATACGATACATAATCATGTTGAAATTTTGTATATACTTATGCTGTAAAAATCGGAAGTACAAATTTGTACTGTTTTGGGGTACAATAGGCTGCTACAATACCGTACTCAAAAGAAAGAGCATTGTTGTCATCGAAATTATTATGTAGTCAAAATTGGTAAACAGAAACTAAAAACAAATTTGAACTCTTAACCACAAATTTTTTCATAGTAGATTAACATATCTGTTTAAGTTTGGTACAAACGTGATTCCTAACCTTTAAATCAAAATTTTAACTGTCCCATAATTATTTTGCCTCGTTTATCATTATTTTCTTTTGTGTCTCAAATTCGCATCACCGGTTACAATAACTCCAAAATCTTTTGCATTCGTGCTTCTCTGAATTTTCTGCCTATCTGGGCACAATATTCTTTCTGCTTTAGTTCTTCATTTCTTCCACATTTCAAGAACTGAAGTTTTTCACTGTTAAATTTCATGTTATTTTCTTTTGACCATCTGCATATTCTGTTTGTGTCTGTCTGCAGGACATCCATTTCTTCTGAATTTCTAATTTTCTTGTTGATTTTTGTATCATCATCAAAGGCTGTTACTAACTGTTGTTGGTTACTTCATTGTCTATGTTTGTTAGCATGATAATGAATAGGAGTTGGCAGGGGCGTAACTGGAGTAAAAAAGTTGGGGGTACAAACACAATCCTATTGTTAGAAGCACCCATTATCTATGGGAGTAATTAAAAAAGTTGTAACCCCCAACTTTTATAATTACTCCCATAGATAATGAGTGCTTCTAACAATAGGATTGTGTTCGTCCTACCCCCCCCCCGACAACATTTTTACTCAGTTACGCCACTGGGAGTGGGGATAATACTGTTCCTTGTGCTACTAAGCTACGTGCTTCCGATTCTGATGTTAATACGCCTTGGATTTTTACAACTTCTTGACGTTTTCTGAGAAAGTTATAAATCTATTTTCCCACTTTGCCCGTTATTCTCATATATTTCATTTTATGTGCTATCAAACAATGATCACACTTGTCAAATGTTTCAGCAAAATAATATATAATAAATGATATTGTTATAAAGCTCTATTAGTTGTGACAGGCACGATCTTCTTGATCGGAATCCGTGCTGGTTCTCAAACATATATATTGAGAAGGAGGAGGGGCGACAAGCTTGACCTTCGTGAAATGAGGAATCATCGCGCGGAACATTTGAAAGGTTGAAAGGAAAGGTATATATATATATATATATATATATATATATATATATATATATATATATATATCCTTTATTTTTGTTCTTTCCAAAAGTACAAAAGAACAAAAGTAAAGTGTAATCTTTTTCCGTGTCTCATCTATACTGTGAGCAGTCCAGCATGCTCTCAAACATACTTCTCTCCCTCACATACTCTCTCCCTCACATACTTCACTATATATACATGCATCTTACACACTACGTAATCTTTTCAAAATTAAAAAAAGAATGGCAACGACTTCAAGAGCCTCGGAGTCCCTTATGGAGGGGACCATAAGTGTAACTACTTCTGGTTCCCCGCCTGCCGAAACCGGGAACGCAAACCCGAGCAGCGGGGCTGGTTCTGCTATTACCTATTCGAGATATCCTGGCCTCTGTCTGATTCACTTTTCATTAACTTCTGCAACATTTGTGACCTTTCCTCAATTTTCCAATCTGTTGAACACTACCTTTCCTCCTCTAAACCTCACCTTCTCTTCCTCACTGAAGGTCGGGTGTGTGAAACAAATGACGGCAACCCCTTTTCTGTACTCTCCTACTTTTTCTATACTTCATTACACCATATTAAATTATTTCATAAGTAGATGTAAGAGAAATGTTTCTAGAATAAACTTTTAACACCATTTCCTTCTGTCATTTTTAAAGCTCTTTTTTAATAAAAAATCTGAATAATCCTTTTATGCTTCGAAATTAAATGTAAAATTTACAGATTTAAAATAACTTTAAAAGTATTCTTTATTATTTCATAATTTTGTTATTTATACGTGATTTAAAATTAAAATATTTGCTATCTCGTTTGTAGTGCATCAACTCTTTTCCTTAAAATAAAAAAGACTTTTTAAAGATATCCTAAGCAATGTTCCCTCTAAGGTGTGCGCGTGTGCGCGCGCACACGCGTTGTGAAACCCGCGCACACAGCAAAATAAAATGCGCACAGGCTCAAGCGTATCATGAGTCACGACAGTAAATGAAGTAATTTAAAAATGTACCGTCACACAAGGTCTGACCATTTGTATCAACATACTCTATAGTCGCTCTTTTAAGTATTAACCCTTTCCGACCGACTTCGCCGACGTCCGCGCAATTGCGCAATACGGATTTTTTTTACTATATGTATTTGCATTTTTTTTTCTTTTATACATTAAAGCATTGAATATAAACTTCTCTTTCTTATTTTTGCATAAAAACGAATAGTAATTATCTCATAATTCATAAAAAATAAAAAATAAATTATTTTATTCCTATTTTGTGAATGGATAAAATCATGTATTAATCTTGATAGTCTATTTTAAATTGCTAAATGATAAAAATTGTTTTGAGAAATGATAACTAAAATAGTCATTTTCAATTAATGTTATTTTTATTTTATTTCTTTATTTTGTTAAATTTTATTTTACTATTTTTTATTTTATTCACATTTTTAGAATGGATAAAATGTTTTCTTTTTTAAGAATATATAATATTGTAAACAGTTTTTTAATACCCATTTAATAGTACCGTAATGATCGAGCTATCACCTTATGGAAATAATATTTATTAAGTATTTAATATTTATATATATTTCACTTTGAAGATAATAGCGGTCAGAAAAGTTTGCACAATTTTTTACCATGAATCTAAATGTACGCACAGCGAAAATTTCTTGCGCACACGGACTAAAAAAAATTAGAGGGAACATTGATCCTAAGCTGTCCGTACATTAAAGATAAAAGCACATATATTTTTTACTTCAGCTTTTGGGTCTATGAAAAGCATTTAGACGGACAAATCGCTTTAAATTACTCTTTTCTACTCTTCTAAACCTGAATTTATGAAATCATATCCAAAGAAAAATTCTTTTATAAGTCATTATTATCTCTTCAAAAGTGAAATATCCTTAAGACTTAGAAAAGGGTTCTTTAAACTTTTATACGTTTCATGGTGTGTGTGTGTGTGTGTGTGTGTGTGTGTGTGTGTGTGTGTGTGTGTGCATAGTTGGTCGTTAAACGCATATTAAACAAATAATGAAGTCTATACAAACAAGATTATTATTTTTGATCGAAGCAAAAGACTTCCCGTCTTATCATTAAAGAGATTTTCCCTCCTCGTAAGACAATAGCCGAAAAACTTATCTTTACCCTCGCCATATGGGGACGCACTCCGCTTCGTGTAAGTACGGAATGCTGGTAATGCCATCAAAGAGTAGAGTCATTAATTTAGCCGTCACCAAATTCAGCTAAGAATTAAGGAAATTTTCCCATAAAAAGACTTTGTGGGAACTAATGGTTAACCAAATATTTTAATTAAACTTAATTCACGAATTTTTTTAAAACGCTATTTTTCAGCGTGTCGTAATTACGGTTTAAACGTCTTTTCTATGTTAAACGGTGTATGAAAGGAAAAACAGGAAATTAAGTTGTTTTTTACTTATTTCAGGTATGTGAGGAAGAGTTTCAAAAATTTTAAGGCTTGCAAGAATGGGGACAACTAATCCTTTAATTTGAATGTATACAGTGTGTGTATATATATATATATATATATATATATATATATATAATATATATATATATATATATGTCGCACGTGCATAGGCCACTTCCCGCACGCAACTTTTATAGCGAATACACTGCTGGACTATCCGACATGATGTGGTCCTCAAAGTTGAGCTATACCTTAACCTAACCTAACCTAACCTAACCTAACTTTTTTAATTTTTGTCCTAATTATATTTTAATGTTTTTAAATAGTGTGGTTAAATATTTTTCCTAATTATATATTATTTGTTTTTAAATTTTGCGGCTAAATAAAAATTAAATACTTTTTTAATTTTTGTCCTAATTATATTTTAATGTTTTTAAATAGTGTTGCTAAACCCTATATTAAATTCTTGTTAAGTTAAAAAATTCTTTTTAATTTTATTCATTTTGCGGTGAACTTACCTTGCGGTGAAATTACTTCGCGGTGAACTTACCTCGCGGTGAAATTACCTCGCGGTGAACTTACATCGCGGTGAATTGATGGCGGTGAACTTTCCCGCGGTGAATTGATGGCGGTGAACTTACCGCACATGAAGATAATTACAATTGATTATAACTGATTCCAGAACGAGTGAGAAATGGGGATATGGGAAATATTCTGATGAAAACCTAAAACAATCTAAAATGTTGATATTTCTAGGATGTACAGGGTGTCCACAATGTCTTGTCACCCCAGTAAAATACTAACTGATTTTCGTTTTTCTTTCAAATCCATTTCAAATGTGTGGTAGCAGCAGCTATACAATTGAACAACGCATATTGGCTAGTACCTGGGTCCAAGAGCGACCACGTAAAACCACGTAAAACCACGACTAAATAAAACCACGCAAAACCATTGAAAATATACGTGCAGGCTTCCACGACTGATTCAATCGTGCAGCTCCTTTATGCAGCTCATTTTTAGAGGAGCTACACGATTGAATCGGTCCTGGAAAGTAGTATAGCCGCAAAAGGGGAGAGTGCAAGAATGTTGCAGGTTATTATGTAATGTTGCAAAGGGGGGTGGGGGTTGTTGCAAAGGGGGGTGAGGGTTGTTGCAAAGGGGGTGGGGGTTGCTAAAAAAAGAAAATAAAGAAAAAAAAGAAGAAAAAAAAAGAAAAAAAGAGTACTGGCCTTTGTTGCCAACTTAGGTTGCAAGGGGCATGCAACTTGGGGGCCTCCCCCAAGCTATTCCCCCCAAAGGGCCAGAGAGAAAGGAGGAGAGAAAGGAGGAGAGGTGTTCACCTGGCAGGAGCCAAGTGCACATTAAGACTTCAGCCGAGTAGGCGCTGTTTTATAGGCTCCTAATCAGCCAGAATCAGCCAGTTGGCTGAATCAGCAAGTTGACTGAGCCAAGGGGGTAGGGGTACACCTGAAGGAGAGAGAGAGACACCTGAAGAAGAGAGAGACGCCTGAAGGAGAGAGAGAGAGACCTGAAGGAGAGAGAGACTCCTGAAGGAGAGAGAGAGACACCTGTAGGAGAGAGAGAGAGAGAGACACCTGAAGGAGAGAGGAGTTCTCCCCCAAGTTATTTTCGTTTTCCTAACCTAAGAGGCCACTAAGGGGTTTTACCAAAGGGCCTGAAAGAGAAGGACCAGAGGTCCTTGCTCGGCTGGGAGCCGAGCTGGAATGAGTCTTTCACCAACTTCGCGGTCTTTTATAAGCCTCTATTCTGGCTGAATTGCCAGATAGCGCAATGTGTTCAGTTGTCAGATCGCACCATGTATGCAGATGCAGAGTTGCCACATCAAGCCATGTAATCGGGTGTTGATGTGCCAGATCGCACCATCAGATAGCGCCATGTATTCCAGAAATATTAATCATCCATTGTGTAACACAATATGACGATAGTTATTCCAATTAAATTCTGTTAAATACACCTTTATTAATTGCATACCTTTCCAGTTTTTTTTTTGCAATGATCGGATTGCTAGATATATATTATATATATATATTATATATATATATATTATATATATATATATACATATATATATATATATATATATATATATATACATTCTTTTCTTATGTTAGGTAAATATATAATATATATATATATATATATTATTTATTTTATAACATTTAATTTTAGTTTAGAAGCAAATTTAACATTAACTTCATTGAACTTAAACTTTTCAAAACAAATAACATAGTTTACCTTCGAAACGTCATAATAGAAAATAATTAATTTTATGGTTAACTAGTTTATTTCGTTTACTATAATTATGTATATACAGTCTTTTAAGCAGCTTATGATACATATATATTAGGGTGTTTCATACCTATAGGGTAAAATAGAAATGAGCTTGGAGTTTTAATCCACACGTTTCTCCGTATTCTAAAGAACAAGAAAACACATTTGTGCAAGTTTGAACCAGATCGCGCTGCATTTAGAGGTCCCCAACTTTGACGACTTTTTGTCAGTTCATTTCTCGCCTGCCTGCAGTGAAGACGGTATTCTTCGTCACTTGAGCGGTTCATGTTGTATAGCCTATTGGACAACTATGGAGGTAATTATATATGCTACTAATTACTGTGGTATTGAAATTTATTATTATTTAATTTCTGTCATTTTACTGTGGTAGTGATATTTATTATTAATATTACATGAAATTAATTAGTCTGTTGCATATTGGACAACTAAGCTGGTAATTATTTATGATACTAATTAATGTAATTTTACTGCGGTATTGAAATTTATTTAATAATGAATTGTCAAAGAGAACGTAGTGTACACGTATCAGTTTTATAAATAAAGAAAAGCAGTAACTGGGACTCGAACCAGTGTCATAGCCGTTTGGCGGCATCGCTCAAGTCGGCGTACACAGCACGCTATCCACTCCCTAGATGGTGTAGTGGATAGCGTGCTGTGTACGCCGACTTGAGCGATGCCGCCAAACGGCTATGACACTGGTTCGAGTCCCAGTTACTGCTTTTCTTTATTTAATTAATGAAATTAATTACGATGTGAAATTATTTCTGTGGAATTATTTAGTTTGTTTTCTTTTCCAGGTGTCTACCAGAGCGAAAACAGAAGTGTTTCTTATTGGCCAGACGGATGCGAACATCACATCAAGTGGCCTTCCAACTCAGTTGCAAGTACTCAAAAAGTACTTTTACCACCAAAAGGAGCAAAAATTTGGACGTACTAAATGCCTGAACCTGTGCCTGGATGCCTGTCTCATATTTTGGGAGAGAGCGAGAATCCATGATGCGTCGAGATTCGGCCTTGAGGAAGATGGAATCCCTTCTCAAGGAATACGACTGGCTTGTGAAGCACAAGTCACATAAAGCAGAGTCCTTCCGAGTGAATGAGGCGATGTTCAAGGAGGCAATAGCGAAGGAGATCATGGACATTGCTCATTCACAGGCTAAGGAAATGATGAAGAATCAGGAGGACATCCACTTTCTCGACATGCAGCGTGAAGATCCAAATTCCTGCAGCATGGGCCCTGTTGACATGAAGCTTCACTATAAGAAGATTAGGAAAAGGAAGAGGCTGGACAAGATTAAGGAACAACAGGAGAAGGCCAGGAAGGAACAAGAGCTGCAGAAGATACGGGGGCTTTAGTGATTTCAACTTCGTCAGAGACTGACTCAGATGTCGTTGACCCAACCGTGGAAGTTTTTCCATCCTCCTCCAAGGGAAATACCAAGAAGCGACGCAGGAATCTGATCTCACAGGATGTGACGACTACCTACGATCGGCTGAATATTTCGTACCGCGATTCAGCTATGTCGTACGCTGCAGCGGCTAAATCACTAGGTTTTGACTTGGATGAACTGTCCATTTCTGCCAGTACCATGTACCGCACACGCAAGGCTCTCAGGAAGGTGGCTGCTGAAAGTTATCAATCCGACGAAGTTTGTCCTGGTCAGCCTCTTGTCTTGCATTGGGACGGTAAGCTCCTACCTGACAATGAGCAATGGAAGGAGAGCGTTGACCGGATCGCCGTCCTCGTCTCTGGCGACGGCAAGGAGAAGTTGCTCGGCGTTCCTAAGGTGACGTCCGGAACCGGCGAGAAGATAGCGCGAGTTTGCTTGGATTTGGTCAAGGAACACAGGATGGAAGAGCGCGTGCGGGGACTGTCTTTCGACACGACAGCGTCGAACACCGGGATTCATATCGGGGCCTGCGTCCTGATTGAGAAAGGTCTTGGCAGAGAACTCATGTACAGTACTTCCCCTGTCGGCATCACATCTATGAAGTCATCCTCAGCTCCGTCTTCAAGCGTGCATACGGCCCTTCAAGTGGCCCCGATATACCCGTTTTCAAGAGGTTTCAGGCACAATGGAAGTTCATCGACCGGTTGGACGTGCGGCCGTACGATTTTGCTCAAGTCAATGACTCTATGAGGGAACTGAGGGAGAAGTCAGTCCTGCTGGTGAGAGGGATGGTGAGCACGTCGCATCAGCGCGATGACTACAAGGAACTGCTACAGTTGGTTCTCATCTTCCTGGGAGAAGCAAAAGTGGTGGATTTCCCTCTCAGAGCCCCTGGCGCTTACCATCACGCTCGATGGATGGCGATAGCCATCTACTCCTTGAAAGTAATTCTACTGAAGAAGCAGTTCAAGATGTCGAGTCACGAGTTGGAAGCTCTGACAGCCGTAGGTCTCTTCGTGTCCCTCGTCTACATCCGAGGTTGGACTCGTGCTGCAACCTCAAGCAAGGCTGCCGCAGTTGATCTGGAATTTCTGCGTGACGCGGAAGCCTTTGCCATGTCGGGATATTCGTGTGTTAACGCTGCGCAAGAAGCCATGTCTCGACACCTATGGTACATCTCTGAGACTCTTATTGCCATGGCGTTCTTCGACGCAGATGTGGCAGATGAAGAAAAGGCTCAGATGGTCGTCAGTTTGGGTAAGCCCGCATCGAAAAAGGAACTCAAGCGACCCCAAGGGAAGAACGTCAGGAATCTTGCCTCGAAACACCTGGCGGAGTTCGTGGCAGGAAAGACGATGGCTTTCTTCCATGCATTCGACTTGGACACAGAATTCTTGAAAAAGCCAGTTGCCGAGTAAACTGAAGTAGAGGGCTTCAAGCAAGCAGCGGCAACTGTTAACAAAATCTCTGTCGTCAACGATCGGGCCGAAAGAGCCATCGCGCTCACCAAAGAGTTCAACTGTTCTCTGACGAAGAACGAAGAGCAGAAGCAGTATTTGCTCAAAACTGTGATGCAGCATAGGGCGAAATACCCGAATAAAACCAAGAAGAATTTCATGGACAAATGATTCGCAAGAAGTGGTTATGTTTTTTGTATCTTTGTGAAAATGTGTAGTGAAATGGTACTCGTTTGTTGAATAAAAATTCATTGACAGATTTTTGTTTAATTTTTTCCGTTTATGATCTGCCAGAGCATCAAACTGGGGACCCGTAAACTTTAAACTATTGAATTAATACTTCGGTTTATCAGTCTCCTCAGCAAATGGAACAAGGGGATCCATGTGGATTAAAATTTTTCCAAACTTTTAATTTATGAACACCCTAATATATATATATATATATATATATATATATATATATATATATCTGAACTCTTTCAGCTAAAGAAGCCTTATGTATAGAATTGGTTGTGTAATAGCTGATATTAAACTCTTTTAACATGTTCTGAAAGCACGGCTTATAATTTCCTTCCCCATATCCAATAGCACTTCAAGACATTATTGTATAGAAATAAGGTAACACAAGTACTACAAGAAATAAATCCTAAAATAATTATATAAGACCGAAGTAATGGTCTGGCGTGAATCCAATTAACTCTGTTTATAAACATTCGAATATCAGTGGGGAAAAACGAACGGAATTGAAAATTTATGAAACAATTCGACGATCGTCATTCCCCAAAACCCGTATATATATATATATATATATATATATATATATATATATAGAGAGAGAGAGAGAGAGAGAGAGAGAGAGAGAGAGAGAGAGAGAGAGAGATAGGATCTGTAGTTAATCTTACGCGAGGTATGAAAATCAGGAAAAATGCCAAATGTGTATTATTTTAAAATGAAACTAAACGCATATTAAATTAAAACAAATGAATTTTGGCTTTTAAGAGATTTATTTATTATAAGAATTTAACTACTCGATGTAAGAAATTAATTATTAAACGCACGCGAAATTGTAATTAATAATTAATGTATTTTTTCTAACGAAGACTGAGTTACCAGATACCACTTTTTACCATTATTATGGTGAGTTATCTCCAACTAAAAGATTTCGTTGTGAACAGCAGCTCATAACGAGAGACCTTCCCCCCAATCCCTGATAAGTTTCCCTTCACTTCAAATGAAGAGAAATTATGAAACATACGCTTGTCTGTGCACAAAGCATATAAAAAACCATAATATATTTATATAGTTAATCAATCGAGCCCATCTATATATAGATGTTTATAATATAAAAACCATAATATATTTATATAGTTAATCAATCGAGCCCACCTATATATAGATGCTTATAGTGTTTTACAATAGATGTATATAGTGTTTAACGATTAGGTCCATCAAATAAAGCATTTCAACAATGATTTCACTGTTTCAGAAAGATTTACGTATGACTTAAAAATATATTATTGATATGCCTAACTTAAGATCAGGATGCTTTTATAGTTTACAGCATCTTTTAAAAGTTTAACTACCAAGTTATAAATTAATTATCAACCGGATTGATTAAAAGTAAAGGCAGCTTTCAATATATTTTAGTAATATAACAGAATTAACAAAGTTACCCAATAAATAATTCGTTAGACAGAAAATGAATTTTTATAAGGGATGCCCAACTAATTATGACGCATATTAAATTAAAAAATAATAACAAACGTAAATACAGCGTATATTAAAAAATTTTTCGTTTTATTCTTTCCTTCTTATTGATAACTTATTTAAACTAATCTCTGTATATGTGCTTATTTAATCACAATGATTTAAGTTTAAAAGTAAAAACTGTTTTCTGTGAAAACATGATGATAATTATTTTATTCTGTTCTTCGGAAGAGCTTCAATTCGGTTGCCAGATACCACTTTTTACCATTATTATGGTGAGTTGTCTCCAACTAAAAGACTTCGTTGTGAACAGCAACTCATAATGAGAGACCTTCCCCCCCAATCCCTGATAAGTCTCCCTTCACTTCAAATGAAGAGAAATTTATGGAGAGAGAGAGTTTTGTTCAAATAACGGGATATGCTTGTACGAGTTTACAATTACATCATTATTGCTCTGCATTACGCAGTATATGCGGCTTAATAATATTTCACCGCTTAAAGTATAGGGAAACCTCTATTCGATATGAAGGGCTTTCATATCGTTCAGTACTATTTTTGTTCCCACTTTACAACCGGTTGGTAAGTCATCTTTAAACACGTCTAGAATACAATCAAAAGCACGCACAAAGAGTTCATCGTTAGCTACATTATTAAACACAAGTTTATAAACACGCTTTTCCAATCGAGGGTTTATTTCTACCGACTCGAGCTTTTCAATCGTGAACTCACTCAACATAGCGGCAATTGAAATAATCTTCTAATCGTTACGACAACTGCGCGTTATATAAAGAAATAGTTCTTCAGGGTGAACAGTGTAGATGAGCTCAGCCTTGTACCGATCAATTGCTTTATACCAAAGTTTTATAAGAAACACCAAATAATTGTCCCCTAGCGCAATTGGAAAGGTTTTCACCCCACCTCAGACCCACAGTTTAACATTAGAAAATTCTGAAACCTGACCAGTGCCAAAATGAAACACCAAATAATTGTCCCCTAGCGCAATTGGAAAGGTTTTCACCCCACCTTAGACCCACAGTTTAACATTAGAAAATTCTGAAACCTGACTCAGTGCCAAAAAAGAAACACCAAATAATTGTCCCCTAGCGCAATTGGAAAGGTTTTCACCCCACCTTAGACCCACAGTTTAACATTAGAAAATTCTGAAACCTAACTCAGTGCCAAAAATGAAACACCAAATAATTGTCCCCTAGCGCAATTGGAAAGGTTTTCACTCCGCCTTAGACCCACAGTTTAACGTGGATTCAGAAATACATCTCGTCGATTGCTCACTATTTCATCGAGATAATTAAAGCTCAGGACCTGCATTGTCTATAAGATCTGTGGCGCGTGGAGCCATCAGAAGAGGTGCCAGATACCATTGTATACATTATCATGGAGAGCTGACAGACACCATTGCTCAGGTACACAGTTGACAGACTGTACCATTTATTTTCTTAAAAGTTGGTTTAGAATTCCGCTAGTAGGTTTACAAGGCGTAACATGATGTAATTAACCAAAAGAATTAAGTAAAACATCATTGCATCATTCTGTTTATTATAAATATATAGAAAATAAATACATTTGAATAATAATAGAAATGAAGAATATGCATATAATCCGCCAATATAACAGTACAGGACACACACACACACACACACACACACACACACAATTATGGCGATATATAGAAATAAATATACATTTCAATAATAATGGAAATATGCATATAATCCTTCAATATATCAGTACAGGAGAAATATCACACAAATATATAAATACATTTCACTTTTTTTTCAAAATACTAATCTCGCACTTAATCGAGTTTACAATTACATCATTATTGCTCTACATTACGCAGTATATACGGTTTAATAATATTTCACCGCTTTAAGTATAGGGAAACCTGTACTCGATATGAAGGGCTTTCATATCGTTCAGTACTATTTTGATCCCACTTTACAACCGGATGGTAAGTCATCTTTAAATACGTCTAGAATACAATCAAAAGCACGCACAAAGAGTTCATCGTTAGTTACATTATTAAACACAAGTTTATAAACACGCTTTTCCAATCGAGGGTTTATTTCTACCGACCCGAGCTTTTCAATCGTGAACACGTCTTCACTCAACATAGCGGCAATTGAAATAATCTTCTAAATCGTTACGACAACTGCGCGTTATATAAAGAAATAGTTCTTCAGGATAATTTTCACGAACTAGGCACATTTTATAATGTTTTACTAAACATCTTCACACACCGGGCCACTATTTGAGAGGAACACATGCTCATATTTTTCCTTTCTGCCCATCAAACGATACTCATCTCTAAAGTCTGTTAAAAACTCACGCAGGACACTAGCCACAACCTCACTACGAACCTCGTCATGATATACATTAATATAGTGATAAAAATACTTAAGATTGTCCATGATCACGAGATTCACATTTTCAGTCGTAGGGTATGAGTAATCGACATGGTGTAGCATGACGTAATGCCGCTTGTCACACCACCCATCCGCAAGACTCATTATCCATACCTGCTGCTTCTCTTCTGCACGCGTTGTTTCTTTTACTTTACGGTATATGTGAGACTTTATAAAGTTTAGCTCTGCAGCATACTTCAGCACATCGTCAGTGCAACGAAAGCCTTCAATGGTCTCACCAGAACATCCGTAGAGTATTTGTACATCTTGGAACTTCACACAATCCAATGTGGTTTTAAAAGAGGCATAGGAGGGGGGAATAGGAAGTTTTTCGGTATCCACCACATCCTGGCACTTTGCTGAATACCATTTCATAAACGTTGCAGAAGCAATATTAAAGGTAGCCATTGGAATACACGTCTGATTTTTCTTCTGAATACACGTCTGATCTCTCGGTCTTACTGCAGTCGACTGATCACGCACGGAATCACAGATAGTAACATGACTCACGGTCTTACAGTGGGCGGAGCTTAGAATCTTCGCCTGTGCACACACAAAGGAGAAAGTGAAACGCTAATTGAAACATGAGTTATTTAATAAACGAGATATTCAGTTAACACAAGAAATAACAGAAAACACAAGAAAAAACAAATGCTTAGATTTGGTGATCACAAACAACAGAAACCTAAAGAAACCTGTACTCGATATGAAGGGCTTTCATATCGTTCAGTACTATTTTTGTTCCCACTTTACAACCGGATGGTAAGTCATCTTTAAATACGTCTAGAATACAATCAAAAGCACGCACAAAGAGTTCATCGTTAGTTACATTATTAAACACAAGTTTATAAACATGCTTTTCCAATCGGCGATTTTATTTCTACCGACCCGAGCTTTTCAATCGTGAACACGTCTTCACTCAACATAGCGGCAATTGAAATAATCTTCTAAATCGTTACGACAACTGCGCGTTATATAAAGAAATAGTTCTTCAGGATAATTTTCACGAACTAGGCACATTTTATAATGTTTTACTAAACATCTTCACACACCGGCGCACTATTTGAGAGGAACATGTGCTCATATTTTTCCTTTCTGCCAAATTCTGTTTAATTAGATAAGATAATGTTTAATGTAAATCATTTACTAATAATTATGAAACATTGTTTAAAATGGGTAGGGTTGGTAATACTGAATAGGCTTTGAGTGGACTACCCTATAACGGTTTTTTCAGTCTTGAGGCAGAACGCGTTACGCGTAGTTGGGCAAAATGTAACGTAGAATAAATAAGTTGTGTGTGTCCCTCTCCGACCGAAATATATTTAGTAAGATTTCATACTCTCATATCCCCTAATTAACTAAACCACTTTCGAAATTAATAAAACGTAATAAGTGTTAAGTCAGAGTATTATTATACCTTTCCCCCCTTCGTTTTGTAACGGTCTTTTAGAGTCAGAACTCGGCGTCGCTACCATGATATATACGATACGGCAAAAAGAGTGTAGAGAAACAAAGCGATAAATGAAATAAAGAGCAATAGAGATATAGTAAAGTAGGAAGAAGCGTAAATTAATAATGAAGAAAAAGAAATAATAAACCGTTCACTACATCTGGTGCTAGCGGTGGTCCTCTTACATCATATTTTGTGAGGCTTACCCACGTGTTAGTATTTCCATTAAAATTCTTAAAACCCGGTATAATAACAAATAGCGTTAATGAATATTTTATTTCGATTATTAAAATATCTAAATGCAAAATTTTACCCCGTTTGCAGGCAAATTTCGTCGATTTTCATGCCTTAAAATTTCATTGTAAATAAAATTTAAAAATGGCACTTGCCTTCGCGTCCTGATAGCGTCCCTGACTCCGGCCTAAGAATTCAATTTGTTTCGTCCAGTTCCGTTGCTTTTCGTTTGTCCGACTCAGTATTGCGAGTCATTATTACGTTAAATTTTGTTCATTTCGGTTGGAGAGGGTATAGTTGAAAATTATCGTGCTGCCTGAAGACTCAATTTTCTTTTCTTTTCGTCTCTTCCTCTGTATGCCTTTCAGAAGCTTACCTCTTTATTTTTTGTTTAAAACTTTTGGAATTAGTGATAATTGTAAAAATCATAATAATAAGAATAATGATTTGTACGTAAGTGAATTGTTAGTTTAAATACAGTATGATACACAATTTATATGGTCTTTTCAAAGTGTTTCAGCGAAAATTTGTATCGCATTTCTGGGTATATATACATATATAGTACAACCATTTCATGAACATGAGAAATTTTCTGGGTTTCATTAGCAGATTTTTGATTATATTTCGATTGCCTGTATATAATAATAGGATTATTTTGTAAATATAGGTTTACGGGCTTTTTGCTTTGCTCGCTTCGCACTAAAATAGGATTACGTTACAGTTAAGGGACAAATCGAAAAATAAATCTTAAAGATATTAAAAATTGTCAGATTGGGCCGTATAGGATTGTGTTAAATTTCAAAAATAAGCTACATTGGTTTAATGGAACTAGCGAAATTGTGTTGTGAAATTTTCTATAAAAGTTGTTTTGGATATTTTTTATACTCATTAATTATATACAATTTGGTAGGTAAGCTGATTATTTTTTTTCTCCTCTGTTTCTTTCGATACATTTCACGACAATTCCGACATATTTGGTAGAATGGCTATTGTATCGTACGTAAGAAGAATTTCTTGTAGGCCTATCGTAAAATATTGTTCGGAGATTAACCGTTATTACGGTATGTCTATTGAGTAGTAAATTTAGTTATTTAACAAAATTTTCATTGGTTTAACATAAATAAGCATAGGATTTTTCTTTAAAAAGCACAAATGTTGACTTAAATTCTTAATAGCTCTTTTCACGCATAACATTGAATTTATTAAATATAGGCCTAAAAGCGGCAGAAAATTTTATTTTTATTTTGGCGGCCAATGTGAGTTACGGTACACATTTTACTAAATCTCGATATTATAATTTTTTTGAATTACAGAAATTTGTGTAGAAAATTTTCTTTACGTTTTATATGAATTCATTCAATAATCAATTTTATTTATACAGGTAGGCCGATTTTTATTTTTATTCCCAGTTCAATGACAATGGTAACATTTTTAGTTCAAATTTAGAATTGTATTCTAAAAAGGATATTTTAATTTGATACTTTAATTTGGAATTAGAAATTAAAAATGTCCTTTTTTTTAGTTTGAGCGTTTGCATGGAAAATATTACGAAATTATGTCAGGATATAATGCAGTTTCATTCGGTTAGGGATATTTGTATAGAGGTTCGCTTACAAACAAAGCGACCGCTCTCAATTAGGAAATGTTTTAGTTTTGTTTACAGTGGGTGCGTGTATTTTTTTAGTACATATGATCTATTCTTATTTAGTATAACGAAAAATTTGTATTTTCACTTGGAAACGATAAATTGCTGAGATTTCTGTGATTTGAAAAACCATACTGAGGTTTCTGTTGAAGGAGAGAGTTGTATCTCAGATGTGGTTTGCGAATTGCAAGTTCAATTCTTATGAAATTTGACGTTTCAAGTTGGAATTACTGTATTAAAATAATTTTTGGTAAATATTTAAATTTTTTTTACTTTTTAATAACTGTTTAGAAAATTATTGTTGTTTAAACCTTCAGTCGGAGTTAACTAGTGCATTTGAAACATTGACTCAAGTGTACACTCGGAAATGGAGCCTCATAGATAGCCAGTAACGTTTTTGTGGCGTCTGTGTGCTCCTCCTCAAAGCAAGAGGGTTCATGATTGTCAGAGAATGGATGACATGAAGTTTCTGGGGTTCATTTTTGTCTTTTGTATTTAGAGGTATTGAGGTGATTTCTGACGATAGTTTGAACAATAATATTTCTTAAATTATACTAACAGTTACTATGTATGGGCGCTTTTATATTTATACTGTACAATTTTGGTTCGTACATTTTATGACTTCTTTTTATCTTCGATGTAACTGCCATAAGTGACATTAGTGGTGGCTAGATGTGATTAAATTTTTGCGAAATTTTTAGATTTGTCATTTTTTTTCCTTGAATTTGGCCAGAGCAAATGTGTAGTTAGTATTTCGAAGTGAATTGTCGAAAGAATTTGATAAATTAAATATGAAATGATAAGCAGTACAGAAACACGTTTAGAATAAACTTTTTTTTTCAAAATTGCAAGACTCAGTTTGGGGTCAACCAAGTTGAATCCGAGTTCCATCAAGTGAGTTTAGTCGACCGGATAGGTGATCGATCACCAATGAGAGAGGAGAAGAGAAACCAGAATGCGCATGGACTTGGCGCAGGATGGTTTCGGAAAAGAGAGAAGAGAGGAACCGAATGCGCAGGGACTTGGCGCAGGACAGTTCCGGAAGAGAAGAGAAATTTACGTGTGCAGGGACTTGGTACACGAAAGTTTCGATCGAAGATGGTCTACTGGTATTTTTCGGGCAGTAGCTGGTCACGTTGCTCGAATGCTTCGCTAAATATGTGTCAACAAAGCGCGCGGTAGACAAGCCACTTGAGCTTGAACGGGCGCCTACGACTGTACTGTCCATACAGACATACAGTAGGTTCGTTGGGAAACGGCCTACGGCGGAGTCATCGTTTGATTGTTGCCAGTAGAAGAGTCTTTCAGCTGGACGTAGGAAGAGCAGCGTTCACCGACAAAAGTGGAGATGAGACAAGGCGAGTTTCTTCATCGACTTCTAGAATTGCAAATTCCGTCCAATTCCAGCGCGTGGTCCCGCTTTCAGATATCTCCCCCCCTGATCCTTTTAGAATTGGACGTCTCTTGTTTTTTTTTCGCCATTGGAGAGAGAGCGGAACCATTATAGCGTGCTGCCCTGTTGCATATTGATTGATGCAATCCCTTGCATTCTAGCGAAGTGAGCAGGAGAGCTGCGATTGAAAATTGAAATCCGTTGTCAGCGTGCGGAGTGTCATCTAAACAACGTCCAGCAAACAATGTACTGATTATTATCTAATGAAATTATAAGTGAAAAGGGTCCGATTATTGCCCATATTGTTGTGTTTTTCGTGAAATAGTATGTGCGCTCTTGGTCAGTATTTTATGTAAACTTTTTCTTATTTTTTTTTCTATGATGCCCTGATAGTAACTGTATAACTATACAAATAATTGTTTCAAAATGTAAAGCGATCGTTGATGAGAAATCGCGGGAATAGATTGTGAAATGGGATTTGTGTAGCCACTGTAAGAAATTTTCTGTTATTTTTTTTTGGCATGTATAGATTAGTTACAGGTTGTAATTTACTTATTAGAGTGAAATGTTATTTTATGCAAATGTGAAAAATTATAAAATTTTCGGTTTTATAATGATACAATATATGTATGGGAATTGTCATTCTATTATTTCTTGTCTATTTCTAAACTTTGAATAAGTGTAAAAAAAAAAAAAAAAAAAAAAAAAAAAATTGCAAAATATATAAGTTTGTTGAATAAATTTATTGACATTGTAAAACGATATTAATAAGTTTTCCTAATGGAAAAACTTATTTTCAAGGGGGTGATGCGAGTGTAGTAATGCTTAGTTAAGATTATAAAATTCTGTTTAATTAGATAAGATAATGTTTAATGTAAATCATTTACTAATAATTATGAAACATTGTTTAAAATGGGTAGGGTTGGTAATACTGAATAGGCTTTGAGTGGACTACCCTATAACGGTTTTTTCAGTCTTGAGGCAGAACGCGTTACGCGTAGTTGGGCAAAATGTAACGTAGAATAAATAAGTTGTGTGTGTCCCTCTCCGACCGAAATATATTTAGTAAGATTTCATACTCGCATATCCCCTAATTAACTAAACCACTTTCGAAATTAATAAAACGTAATAAGTGTTAAATCAGAGTATTATTATACCTTTCCCCCCTTCGTTTTGTAAAGGTCTTTTAGAGTCAGAACTCGGCGTCGCTACCATGATATATACGATACGGCAAAAAGAGTGTAGAGAAACAAAGCGATAAATGAAATAAAGAGCAATAGAGATATAGTAAAGTAGGAAGAAGCGTAAATTAATAATGAAGAAAAAGAAATAATAAACCCGTTCACTACACTGCCCATCAAACGATACTCATCTCTAAAGTCTGTTAAAAACTCACGCAGGACACTAGCCACAACCTCACTACGAACCTCGTCATGATATACATTAATATAGTGATAAAAATACTTAAGATTGTCCATGATCACGAGATTCACATTTTCAGTCGTAGGGTATGAGTAATCGACATGGTGTAGCATGACGTAATGCCGCTTGTCACACCACCCATCCGCAAGACTCATTATCCATACCTGCTGCTTCTCTTCTGCACGCGTTGTTTCTTTTACTTTAGACTTTATAAAGTTTAGATCTGCAGCATACTTCAGCACATCGTCAGTGCAACGAAAGCCTTCAATGGTCTCACCAGAACATCCGTAGAGTATTTGTACATCTTGGAACTTCACACAATCCAATGTGGTTTTAAAAGAGGCATAGGAGGGGGGAATAGGAAGTTTTTCGGTATCCACCACATCCTGGCACTTTGCTGAATACCATTTCATAAACGTTGTACAAACAATATTAAAGGTAGCCATTTGAATACACGTCTGATTTTTCTTCTGAATACACGTCTGATCTCTCGGTCTTACTGCAGTCGACTGATCACGCAGGGAATCACAGATAGCAACATGACTCACGGTCTTACAGTGGGCGGAGCTTAGAATTTTCGCCTGTGCACACACAAAGGAGAAAGTGAAACGCTAATTGAAACATGAGTTATTTAATAAACGTGATATTCAGTTAACACAAGAAATAACAGAAAACACAAGAAAAAACAAATGCTTAGATTTGGTGATCACAAACAACAGAAACCTAATACTTTAAAGAAAGCATTCTATTAAATACTTTTAGCCTATGTTCACGAATTAATACCGGTTTTAAAATAGATTCGACAAGAAGACCGGCTGGACTGATTTTATAGAAATTCAAGGATTCCAAGTTGATCACGAGAGAAGTTATGTAGTCATCTTCCATGCTGCAAAATCTCGTCGTTAGCCTGCCTGCTCAGAGCACCGACAAGAGGTAAAATCGAATCCACATCAACACAAAATTTTAGTCGCTAAAATAACAGCCTGAGTATTGTTCATGTTCTAAATTATCTTTGATTCGTTTTGATAAAATTGAGTAAACTGCAGCCTTTGTTTCCTGATCAGAAACTCTCCGTCTTTTTCTGGTATGGTGCAAGGCTTCGTTGCAACCATATTCACTGCACGAGTCTACTTCACAGTCGTTGCCTTCTAATCTAGATTTACACTCTTCACTAATGCATTCGATGGGTGAATAATCATCTTGGTTGATATTATTGACACCACATTCGAGAGGGCTCACTGGGGTAACGGACACTTCAGGTAATGGCGCGGACGCTTGAGGTGGGTCGGGGACAATCTCCTCAGGTTGCCCTTGTGGCGGGGCAAATATTGTGTGGGGGTAATTATGTGTTGCTTCTAAGTAAACAAAACGGGCCTTATGTAACACAGTGGCAATTAATAATGATTTATGCAAAGATGCACCAGCTCTTCTGGAACGTCTGGATGCAATTTTACCGAGCGATATATTTATCAACTTGTATGCTTCAAACCCGTTTGGAACGTCAGATATCATGTTCACCACCTAGGAATTGGTCAAGGCACAGAGAGCTAACTAACACGACTCTATCCTCTATTACCAATCTTGTAATGAGTTAAAGTGAAAGTTTCGCCTGCCTTTATACAATGTCGTTCTGACGTCGTTATCAAGCTCCACACAGGGAATTTCCAGGAAGTAACATGAATCACGTTGCTGTTCTTTCACCTGTACAACGCACCCACACACACACACACACACACACCACACACACACACACAAAGGAGAAAGTGAACGTTGGTTGAAACATGATTTATTTAATAAAAGAAATATTCAAGCTATATATATATATTTACAAACACGTGTAATAAATAAGTTAACAACAGACATCAATGATTATATTCAAGACATATTTAAAACGTGTGATAAATAAGTTAAAATGAATTTCTGTAACCCGAGAGACGACGGACGGAGTCATTACAAGCTCGGCTCCGCCGAGCTTGTAATGACTCCGTCCGTCGTCTCTCGGGTTAACATAATTCATTGTTAACTTGTTTATTACACGTTTTTAAATATATGTCTTGAATATAATCATTGATGTGTGTTGTTAACTTATTTATTACACGTGTTTGTAAATATATATATATAGCTTGAATATTTCTTTTATTAAATAAATCATGTTTCAACCAACGTTCACTTTCTCCTGTGTGTGTGTGTGTGTGTGTGTGTGTGTGTGTGTGTGTGTGTGTGTGTGTGTGCGTGCGTGTACAGGTGAAAGAACAGCAACGTGATTCATGTTACTTCCTGGAAATTCCCTGTGTGGAGCTTGATAACGACGTCAGAACGACATTGTATAAAGGCAGGCGAAACTTTCACTTTAACTCATTACAAGATTGGTAATAGAGGATAGAGTCGTGTTAGTTAGCTCTCTGTGCCTTGACCAATTCCTAGGTGGTGAACATGATATCTGACGTTCCAAACGGGTTTGAAGCACAAGTTGATAAATATATCGCTCGGTAAAATTGCATCCAGACGTTCCAGAAGAGCTGGTGCATCTTTGCATAAATCATTATTAATTGCCACTGTGTTACATAAGGCCCGTTTTGTTTACTTAGAAGCAACACATAATTACCCCCACACAATATTTGCCCCGCCACAAGGGCAACCTGAGGAGATTGTCCCCGACCCACCTCAAGCGTCCGCGCCATTACCTGAAGTGTCCGTTACCCCAGTGAGCCCTCTCGAATGTGGTGTCAATAATATCAACCAAGATGATTATTCACCCATCGAATGCATTAGTGAAGAGTGTAAATCTAGATTAGAAGGCAACGACTGTGAAGTAGACTCGTGCAGTGAATATGGTTGCAACGAAGCCTTGCACCATACCAGAAAAAGACGGAGAGTTTCTGATCAGGAAACAAAGGCTGCAGTTTACTCAATTTTATCAAAACGAATCAAAGATAATTTAGAACATGAACAATACTCAGGCTGTTATTTTAGCGACTAAAATTTTGTGTTGATGTGGATTCGATTTTACCTCTTGTCGGTGCTCTGAGCAGGCAGGCTAACGACGAGATTTTGCAGCATGGAAGATGACTACATAACTTCTCTCGTGATCAACTTGGAATCCTTGAATTTCTATAAAATCAGTCCAGCCGGTCTTCTTGTCGAATCTATTTTAAAACCGGTATTAATTCGTGAACATAGGCTAAAAGTATTTAATAGAATGCTTTCTTTAAAGTATTAGGTTTCTGTTGTTTGTGATCACCAAATCTAAGCATTTGTTTTTTCTTGTGTTTTCTGTTATTTCTTGTGTTAACTGAATATCACGTTTATTAAATAACTCATGTTTCAATTAGCGTTTCACTTTCTCCTTTGTGTGTGCACAGGCGAAAATTCTAAGCTCCGCCCACTGTAAGACCGTGAGTCATGTTGCTATCTGTGATTCCCTGCGTGATCAGTCGACTGCAGTAAGACCGAGAGATCAGACGTGTATTCAGAAGAAAAATCAGACGTGTATTCAAATGGCTACCTTTAATATTGTTTGTACAACGTTTATGAAATGGTATTCAGCAAAGTGCCAGGATGTGGTGGATACCGAAAAACTTCCTATTCCCCCCTCCTATGCCTCTTTTAAAACCACATTGGATTGTGTGAAGTTCCAAGATGTACAAATACTCTACGGATGTTCTGGTGAGACCATTGAAGGCTTTCGTTGCACTGACGATGTGCTGAAGTATGCTGCAGATCTAAACTTTATAAAGTCTAAAGTAAAAGAAACAACGCGTGCAGAAGAGAAGCAGCAGGTATGGATAATGAGTCTTGCGGATGGGTGGTGTGACAAGCGGCATTACGTCATGCTACACCATGTCGATTACTCATACCCTACGACTGAAAATGTGAATCTCGTGATCATGGACAATCTTAAGTATTTTTATCACTATATTAATGTATATCATGACGAGGTTCGTAGTGAGGTTGTGGCTAGTGTCCTGCGTGAGTTTTTAACAGACTTTAGAGATGAGTATCGTTTGACGGGCAGAAAGGAAAAATATGAGCATATGTTCCTCTCAAATAGTGCGCCGGTGTGTGAAGATGTTTAGTAAAACATTATAAAATATGCCTAGTTCGTGAAAATTATCCTGAAGAACTATTTCTTTATATAACGCGCAGTTGTCGTAACGATTTAGAAGATTATTTCAATTGCCGCTATGTTGAGTGAAGACGTGTTCACGATTGAAAAGCTCGGGTCGGTAGAAATAAACCCTCGATTGGAAAAGCGTGTTTATAAACTTGTGTTTAATAATGTAACTAACGATGAACTCTTTGTGCGTGCTTTTGATTGTATTCTAGACGTATTTAAAGATGACTTACCATCCGGTTGTAAAGTGGGAACAAAAATAGTACTGAACGATATGAAAGCCCTTCATATCGAGTACAGGTTTCTTTAGGTTTCTGTTGTTTGTGATCACCAAATCTAAGCATTTGTTTTTTCTTGTGTTTTCTGTTATTTCTTGTGTTAACTGAATATCTCGTTTATTAAATAACTCATGTTTCAATTAGCGTTTCACTTTCTCCTTTGTGTGTGCACAGGCGAAAATTCTAAGCTCCGCCCACTGTAAGACCGTGAGTCATGCTACTATCTGTGATTCCCTGCGTGGTCAGTCGACTGCAGTAAGACCGAGAGATCAGACGTGTATTCAGAAGAAAAATCAGACGTGTATTCAAATGGCTACCTTTAATATTGCTTGTACAACGTTTATGAAATGGTATTCAGCAAAGTGCCAGGATGTGGTGGATACCGAAAAACTTCCTATTCCCCCTCCTATGCCTCTTTTAAAACCACATTGGATTGTGTGAAGTTCCAAGATGTACAAATACTCTACGGATGTTCTGGTGAGACCATTGAAGGCTTTCGTTGCACTGACGATGTGCTGAAGTATGCTGCAGAGCTAAACTTTATAAAGTCTCACATATACCGTAAAGTAAAAGAAACAACGCGTGCAGAAGAGAAGCAGCAGGTATGGATAATGAGTCTTGCGGATGGGTGGTGTGACAAGCGGCATTACGTCATGCTACACCATGTCGATTACTCATACCCTACGACTGAAAATGTGAATCTCGTGATCATGGACAATCTTAAGTATTTTTATCACTATATTAATGTATATCATGACGAGGTTCGTAGTGAGGTTGTGGCTAGTGCCTGCGTGAGTTTTTAACAGACTTTAGAGATGAGTATCGTTTGATGGGCAGAAAGGAAAAATATGAGCATATGTTCCTCTCAAATAGTGCGCCGGTGTGTGAAGATGTTTAGTAAAACATTATAAAATGTGCCTAGTTCGTGAAAATTATCCTGAAGAACTATTTCTTTATATAACGCGCAGTTGTCGTAACGATTTAGAAGATTATTTCAATTGCCGCTATGTTGAGTGAAGACGTGTTCACGATTGAAAAGCTCGGGTCGGTAGAAATAAACCCTCGATTGGAAAAGCGTGTTTATAAACTTGTGTTTAATAATGTAACTAACGATGAACTCTTTGTGCGTGCTTTTGATTGTATTCTAGACGTATTTAAAGATGACTTACCATCCGGTTGTAAAGTGGGACAAAAATAGTACTGAACGATATGAAAGCCCTTCATATCGAGTACAGGTTTCCCTATACTTAAAGCGGTGAAATATTATTAAACCGTATATACTGCGTAATGTAGAGCAATAATGATGTAATTGTAAACTCGATTAAGTGCGAGTTTAGTATTTTGAAAAAAAGTGAAATGTATTTATATATTTGTGTGATATTTCTCCTGTACTGATATATTGAAGGATTATATGCATATTTCCATTATTATTGAAATGTATATTTATTTCTATATATCGCCATAATTGTGTGTGTGTGTGTGTGTGTGTGTGTGTGTGTGTGTGTGTCCTGTACTGTTATATTGGCGGATTATATGCATATTCCTCATTTCTATTATCATTCAAATTTTTCTATATATTTCTAATAAACAGAATGATGCAACGATGTTTTACTTAATTCTTTTGGTTAATTACATCAAGTTACGCCTTGTAAACCTACTAGCGGAATTCTAAACCAACTTCTAAGAAAATAAATGGTACAATCTGTCAACTGTGTACCTGAGCAATGGTGTCTGTCAGCTCTCCATGATAATGTATACAATGGTATCTGGCACCTCTTCTGAAGGCTCCACGCGCCACAGATCTTATAGACAATGCAGGTCCTGAGCTTTAATTATCTCGATGAAATAGTGAGCAATCGACGAGATGTATTTCTGAATCCACGTTAAACTGTGGGTCTAAGGCGGAGTGAAAACCTTTCCAATTGCGCTAGGGGACAATTATTTGGTGTTTCATTTTTGGCACTGAGTTAGGTTTCAGAATTTTCTAATGTTAAACTGTGGGTCTAAGGTGGGGTGAAAACCTTTCCAATTGCGCTAGGGGACAATTATTTGGTGTTTCTTTTTGGCACTGAGTCAGGTTTCAGAATTTTCTAATGTTAAACTGTGGGTCTAAGGTGGGGTGAAAACCTTTCCAATTGCGCTAGGGGACAATTATTTGGTGTTTCTTATAAAACTTTGGTATAAAGCAATTGATCGGTACAAGGCTGAGCTCACCTACACCGTTCACCTGAAGAACTATTTCTTTATATAACGCGCAGTTGTCGTAACGATTTAGAAGATTATTTCAATTGCCGCTATGTTGAGTGAGTTCACGATTGAAAAGCTCGAGTCGGTAGAAATAAACCCTCGATTGGAAAAGCGTGTTTATAAACTTGTGTTTAATAATGTAGCTAACGATGAACTCTTTGTGCGTGCTTTTGATTGTATTCTAGACGTGTTTTAAGATGACTTACCAACCGGTTGTAAAGTGGAACAAAAATAGTACTGAACGATATGAAAGCCCTTCATATCGAATACAGGTTTCCCTATACTTTAAGCGGTGAAATATTATAGCCGCATATACTGCGTAATGCAGAGCAATAATGATGTAATTGTAAACTCGTACAAGCATATCCCGTTATTTGAACAAAACTCTCTCTCTCCATAAATTTATCTTCATTTGAAGTGAAGGGAGACTTATCAGGGATTGGGGGGGAAGGTCTCTCATTATGAGTTGCTGTTCACAACGAAGTCTTTTAGTTGGAAACAACTCACCATAATAATGGTAAAAAGTGGTATCTGGCAACCGAATTGAAGCTCTTCCGAAGAACAGAATAATAATTATCATCATGTTTTCACAGAAAACAGTTTTTACTTTTAAACTTAAATCATTGTGATTAAATAAGCACCTATACAGAGATTAGTTTAAATAAGTTATCAATAAGAAGGAAAGAATAAAACGAAAAAATTTTTAATATACGCTTTATTTACGTTTGTTATTATTTTTTAATTTAATATGCGTCATAATTAGTTGGGCATCCCTTATAAAAATTCATTTTCTGTCTAACGAATTATTTATTGGGTAACTTTGTTAATTCTGTTATATTACTTAAATATATTGAAAGCTGCCTTTACTTTTAATCAATCCGGTTGATAATTAATTTATAACTTGGTAGTTAAACTTTTAAAAGATGCTGTAAACTATAAAGCATCCTGATCTTAAGTTAGGCATATCAATAATATATTTTTAAGTCATACGTAAATCTTTCTGAAACAGTGAAATCATTGTTGAAATGCTTTATTTGATGGACCTAATCGTTAAACACTATATACATCTATTGTAAAACACTATAAACATCTATATATAGATGGGCTCGATTGATTAACTATATAAATATATTATGGTTTTTTATATTATAAACATCTATATATAGATGGGCTCGATTGATTAACTATATAAATATATTATGGTTTTTTATATGCTTTGTGCACAGACAAGCGTATGTTTCATAATTTCTCTTCATTTGAAGTGAAGGGAGACTTATCAGGGATTGGATGGAAGGTCTCTCGTTATGAGCTGCTGTTCACAACGAAATCTTTTAGTTGGAGACAACTCACCATAATAATGGTAAAAAGTGGTATCTGGTAACTCAGTCTTTGTTAGAAAAAATACATTAATTATTAATTACAGTTTCGCGTGCGTTTAATAATTAATTTCTTACATCGAGTAGTTAAATTCTTATAATAAATAAATCTCTTAAAAGCCAAAATTCATTTGTTTTAATTTAATATGCGTTTAGTTTCATTTTAAAATAATACACATTTGGCATTTTCCTGATTTTCATACCTCGCGTAAGATTAACTACAGATCCTATCTCTCTCTCTCTCTCTCTCTCTCTCTCTCTCTCTCTCTCTATATATATATATATATATATATATATCGGGTTTGGGGAATGACGATCGTCGAATTGTTTCATAAATTTTCAATTCCGTTCGTTTTTCCCCACTGATATTCGAATGTTTATAAACAGAGTTTAATTGGATTCACGCCATGCAATTACTTCGGTCTTATATAATTATTTTAGGATTTATTTCTTGTAGTACTTGTGTTACCTTATTTCTATACAATAATGTCTTGAAGTGCTATTGGATATGGGGAAGGAAATTATAAGCCGTGCTTTCAGAACATGTTAAAAGAGTTTAATATCAGCTATTACACAACCAATTCTATACATAAGGCTTCTTTAGCTGAAAGAGTTTTGATATATGTATTATATATATATATATATATATATATTATATATATATATGTATCATAAGCTGCTTAAAAGACTGTATATACATAATTATAGTAAACGAAATAAACTAGTTAACCATAAATTAATTATTTTCTATTATGACGTTTTCGAAGGTAAACTATGTTATTTGTTTCGAAAAGTTTAAGTTCAATGAAGTTAATGTTAAATTTGCTTCTAAACTAAAATTAAATGTTATAAAATAAATAATATATATATATATATATATATATATATATATATATTATTTACCTAACATAAGAAAAGAATGTGTATATATATATATATAATATATATCTAGCAATCCGATCATTGCAAAAAAAAACTGGAAAGGTATGCAATTAATAAAGGTGTATTTAAACAGAATTTAATTGGAATAACTATCGTCATATTGTGTTACACAATGGATGATTAATATTTCTGGAATACATGGCGCTATCTGATGGTGCGATCTGGCACATCAACACCCGATTACATGGCTTGATGTGGCAACTCTGCATCTGCATACATGGTGCGATCTGACAACTGAACACATTGCGCTATCTGGCAATTCAGCCAGAATAGAGGCTTATAAAAGACCGCGAAGTTGGTGAAAGACTCATTCCAGCTCGGCTCCCAGCCGAGCAAGGACCTCTGGTCCTTCTCTTTCAGGCCCTTTGGTAAAACCCCTTAGTGGCCTCTTAGGTTAGGAAAACGAAAATAACTTGGGGGAGAACTCCTCTCTCCTACAGGTGTCTCTCTCTCTCCTTCAGGCGTCTCTCTCTCCTTCAGGTCTCTCTCTCTCTCTCCTACAGGTGTCTCTCTCTCCTTCAGGTCCTCTCTCTCTCCTTCAGGCGTCTCTCTCTTCTTCAGGTGTCTCTCTCTCTCCTTCAGGTGTACCCCTACCCCCTTGGCTCAGTCAACTGGCTGATTCAGCCAACTGGCTGATTCTGGCTGATTAGGAGCCTATAAAACAACGCCTACTCGGCTGAAGTCTTAATGTGCACTTGGCTCCTGCCAGGTGAACACCTCTCCTCCTTTCTCTCCTCCTTTCTCTCTGGCCCTTTGGGGGGAATAGCTTGGGGGAGGCCCCCAAGTTGCATGCCCCTTGCAACCTAGGTTGGCAACAAAGGCCAGTACTCTTTTTTTCTTTTTTTTTTTTTTTCTTTTTTTTCTTTTTTTTTGCACCCCCACCCCCCTTTGCAACAACCCCCACCCCCCCTTTGCAACATTACATAACAACCTGCAACATTCTTGCACTCTCCCCTTTTGCGGCTATACTACTCTGGAAGTCAGCACGAATATTTTCAATGATTTTTGCCATTTCGAAGTTGCTCATGGACCAAGGTACTAGCCAATATGTGTTGCTCAACTGTATAGTTGCAGCTGTCACACATTTGAAATGTACCTGAAAGAAAAACGAAAATCAGTTATTTTACTGGGGTGAAAAAACATTGTCGACATCCTGTACATGAAAGGGATGAAATTAAAAGACATTAGCGAGCGAACTTCATATTGCACAAATATGGATACAGTTTGAACGTGGCAATGTTACATCACATGTTAGTGAAATATATATAGTATATGTCACATGGTTCACGATCCCATGTTACAAATAAGTTCGTCCATGACGAATATACAGTGTGCGGCATAAGTCGGGTTACCGAGAATAATGGAATCACCTTGTGAAGAATAATATTTATCATTTAGTACAGAAATTATTCAAAGTGTCGTCCATCATGTTCAATACACACGTTGCATCTTTGAACCACTGAACGACAAATAGGGCAGCACAGTTCTTTGTTATTATTCAACGTCTCGAACTCTTGGCGTATCAAAATCATCATGTGATCGAAGTCACGAGGTTTCTGGCCGTAAACTCTATCTTTGATTATACTTATATTAAGTGGGTTTACTATTCAGTGGCAATGAAATTTAGGAAATTAAGTCGTATCTTGCTTTAGCTAGCAAACGTTCCAGGCGATTATTCCTTTGATCACTGTTCAACAAATTTCAACTTTTCCTTTTTTTTTCTCAAATGAAATCTCGTGATTCCTATTGATTTTTGAACTCTTATTTCGAAAATGACCAAGAAAATTTGCTATCACGTTAGGTTTTGGAGAAAATAACTTTCTTATATTCGAATATAATAGAATAATCTATACACAAGTACAATATTAAAATGATTATTTGCTTACTTAAATCTTTTTCTTGATGATTTTCGCTTGTAAGTGACATCTGAGGCTTTCCTTATTAGCGTCCAGCATGTTTGGACTCCACTTGCCTTAGTATCGTTTCTCCATCGCGGAAATGTTCTGATGAAGCCGCTCTCCATGTTCATCGCTAATATCTCCCAGGTTTGGCGGAAAAAAATCCAAGTACGAATGCAAAAAATTAATTTTTAAACTCGCATTACAGCCCAATAGTAATGCGAATTAGGCATAGTTAGGCGATTTTTTGTTGCCTAAGAAATTCTGGGTCACTGTTTAAAAGTATTCCAATCTGTTTTTTCATATTCATTCAGGACTTCATCAAAGGATCATCTTTCATTAACTCATTTATTTGTGGACCAACAATAATTCCCTCTTTTATTTTGGCATCACTAATCAGATAAAATTTTTGTTTCATGTACTGGAATCCATCTCCTGCTCTGTCTCTTGCCTGTCAAAAATTTTTATCATCCTAATTTTATATGTAAAGATGGTAAGTAAACTTTTTCAGGATCCACCAATTTATGGTACGCAATATTTTTTGTTCAGGAGTGGAGTGAAAGATTGACGAGGTGGCCAATTCTTAACGGTATAATGAGAATTCTCTGCTCTGCTGTCCGATTCACAAAGAAAATAGCAATATTTTGTATATCCAAGCTATAAACCAAGAAGCAACCCAACGACTTTGGGATTACCACAGATATTTATTTTATTCAGGAGAAATCCCATACTTTCACACGACACTTTCATAGGGACAGCATGTCCAATAGTAACTGAAGGATAGATATTTCCAGTATGCAGTAAGACAACCTTGAAACTAAGTTTTGACGAATCAATGAGTCGTCATTCTAAAGGTTTGTGCTCGTGTCTTAAGGGCGTCATCAAACTATCAATGTCATTACAAAAAGAAAGCTCACCAGTCATAGAAAAGAATTTGATACATCTTTCAGCGTTTGCGAAAAACGGATATGCTGGTATCGTTTGCAAATAAGTTCCATTTTTGTAATCAGGACCCTAAAAGTTCTGCTTGATTTTTCGATAAATTCAAATCTACGAGGGCCACTCAATATATTTTGCCCCACCTTTTTTTTCTCTCTAAGTTTCGTTGTAAGTTCCAGAAATTTTGTACACAAGAAGTTACATACCTTTTTTACAAGTTTTCATTTTTCCACATAGTCTCCAACCTTTTCTACGGCTTTCCTCCACCTCAAAACAAGGGCCTTTATTCCTTGCTGGTAAAAGTCCGCTGGGTTCCGCTGGACCCACCTCTTAACCTCCTTAACAACATCATCGTCACTCTGAAACTTTCTTCCACGAATAGCATCCTTCATTGGCCCAAATAAATGGAAGTCTGAAGATGCCAGATCCGGGCTGTATGGAGGGTGGGGTAACAGAGTCAAGTGCATTTTTGTGATGGCCTCTCTTGTTTGCAAACTGTTGTGTGGTCTTGCGATATCGTGCAAAAGAAGGACGTCTTCCAGTTTTCTCCCCGGTTGAACTCGCTTTATACGTCTCTGGAGTCTCTGTAGGGTAGCAATATATGCCTTTCAGTTGATTGTTTGTTCTTTCTTCATAATGTTCACCAGAATCATCCCTTTCATGTCCCAGAAGATGGTGGCCATAACCTTTCTTGCAGAGGGAGCCATTGTGAACTTTTTCTTGCGTGGGGAGTCTGCGTGATGCCACTCCATGGATTGGCGTTTTGTTTCAGGTTCAAAGTGGTGTACCCAAGTCTCAACCGCAGTCACAATTCGTGAAAGGAAGTCATCCTCTTCTATCTCGTATCGAACCAGCGACTCAGAAGTAATTTCTTTTCTTTGGACTTTGTGATCTTCAGTCAGTTCACGAGGAACAAACCGTGAACACACTTTTGAGTATCCCAGTTGCTGCATCATCGTATTCACACTTCCTTCACTAATTCCTAGCTCCAGTGATAGCTCCTTGTATGTGACGCGCCGATTTGACCGAATGATGCTGTTAGCACGTTGTACAGTGTGAGATATCACAGCCGATGCCAGGCGACCTCTGCGTGGCTCATCATCGAGTCTGGCTCTCCCTCTCTCCGATGATCTCACACGTTTAGACCAGCGTCCAACTGTGCTTCGATCAACAACAGCATCTCCGTAAACGTTTTGTAGACGTTTGTGAATATTTCCAACTGTTTCCTTCTCTGCGGTTTAGAACTCGATAACAGCTCTCTGTTTACGACGCACATGACTGTCAGACGCCATTTTCGAAACTGCGTTAACCATGTGTTTTATAGAAGGGCGTTTAAAAGCGGTTTTATGCAAGGAGAGGAGGGTCAAACTGTAAAAATCCGGTTATGTGAAGCGCAAAAAGTTGAAACTTACTGCCCAAAAGACATTTCAACCCCATGACCTATTATTTAGCTAAGTAAAAAAGGCGGGGCAAAATATATTGAGTGCCCCTAATAGAACCAGATCATTAAGCTGAGATGAGTTTGAATTTGTCAGGAGCAGAAATTACATCACCCAACATTAGCTAAAACATTTTCTGCTGGGATACTCTCAGCTTTAGGATAGATGCAGTTTTAATAATTTGTTCAATTTATCATCTATATACAAATTTGGTCAAGAATTGAACCTCAAATTTCTCGACCACCTGATGTGATAGCAAAATTTCATTATCATTTTTGTAATCAGAGATGAAAAATGCAAAGGAAACAACTACTATCATCTGAGAAAAAATGATGTTGAACAGATTGAGAGATTAAATAAAGTGTATAGTTCGCCCAAATGTATTCCACAACCATAAACAAAAATTAAATGCGAGTTATGAGTACATTGTTAAAATGAATGGTCACACAAAACACAAATAAGTATTAATATACAGAGTATATCAAAAGTCCGTTCGCATGGTATCTTACGTTAATATTTTTTTATTTGGAGTTCAGCTAATTAAAGTGATGGGTAACTATATAGATCAAGAGAAGTTGAAAATTGGTTTGCTACATGTTGCTGGCAGAAGCCTAAGGGAGGCATTTCACTTATTCCATGAACGACACCCTGATACGTCAGTGGCAAGTCAACAACTCAGGGTGCTGTTCATGGAATAATTGACGTGCCTCCTCCCTCTGACTTCTACCAGCAACATGTAGCAAAACAATTTTTCACCTTCTCTTGATCCGTATAGGTATCCATAACTTCAATTTTGTGAATTCTAAATACAAAATATTATTAAAGCAAAACACCCATGAGAACGGACTTCTGATACACCCTGTATATGTGACATGAAGAGTAAAACTGCTCTCATATTTTGCTTTGTCGAGAAGCAAATATTTTATGCACGAGAAAAAATTTCTGTTAAATTTGTGGAGTGATATTTATGCTAACATTACCTGTAAATGTCCTCAGTATGTTCAACCAGACATTAGCTGGAGAAATAGGTCCTAGTGGGAGGAATGAAAAGTCCGACATACTGTACATACTGTATATGCAAGAGAAAATAACAAATAAACAAATTAATATATATATATATATTAATATATATATATATATATATATATATATATATATTATATATATATATATATATATATTATAATGTTATAATGTTTCAGACCAACAAAGACCCTAGGATCCACTCATATATGGGCTAAATTTCAGAATTAAACACGTGAAATGAATGAATGATGCAAACCACAAGGAAAAAGAAAAATGATTCCAAGGCCTTTCGTGTACTCAGAAGTACACCTCATCAGGGAATGAAGGGAGAAGGCGAGATGATGAAAATATATACATATGTACAACGGGACAGAGAAATAAAAAGATTAGAACATGATTAACAAGAGTTGATTAAAGGTAAAAGATATTTTAACAAGATATTGTCAATTTTATACATTCTCGCACTGTTATTGAAATCATTTTTAAAATGAATAAATGCACATTCTAGAATATTCCTTTCAATTATATCTGTGTTTTTAACGAGCGCTTTAGAACTATCTCACTTGATACTATTATTACATATATATATATATATATATATATATATATCGTAAAGAACGACGCTTGTATAGGAGATATTCCGCGCAAGACGAGAGAGAGAGAACGAAACAAATGAAAAAATGAGGTAACCACCCGGGAATCGAACCCGGGATCTTCCGATTGCCGGTCAGATGCGATACCATTACACCATGGGCCTCACTCTTCCAAATGCCGTAATTCTTCTACATACTCGCAGAAACCAATGCCCCAAGGGGGCACCTCTCGCATGCCGTAACATTATATACATTCAACTGCAAAGAACACGCAGTATAAATAACGTAAAGAACGACGCTTGTATAGGAGATATTCCACGCAAGACGAGAGAGAGAGAATGGTGTAATGGTATCGCATCTGACCGGCAATCGGAAGATCCCGGGTTCGATTCCCGGGTGGTTACCTCATTTTTTCATTTGTTTCGTTCTCTCTCTCTCGTCTTGCGCGGAATATCTCCTATACAAGCGTCGTTCTTTACGTTATTTATACTGCGTGTTCTTTGCAGTTGAATGTGTGTGTATATATATATATATATATATATATACTGTGTATATATATATGTGTATATATATATATATGTATATATATACTATGTGTGTGTATATATATACTGTACATATAATCTTGGTTTTGCTTTCGTCCGAATTGTTCACTGTTGTTAATTGGAAATAAATGTTTAGCTCAAAGTTCAGTGCTGACAAAGTAAAAGATTTATTAGCTTGCCAAGAATTTAGATGCAAAGAAAATTTCTACTGAGCTGTTACAATCCTGCGATAAATTTGGATTTGGAGTGTGCCCTTGTTTTAAGAAAGAATAAGGATCACTTTGTTTTCGATCTGAGTCTGAGAACTTCTGAAGAGAAAGTTTTTGGAATTAAGCTTCCTGTGTTCATGAATTTTTAATTCCAAAGCGGATGAAACTGCAATTTGAACTTCGTTAACTGCTATACGTCGTCAGCATCCTGATATTCTTAAGTCGTATTTACAAATTAAAAAATGTTTGCCTGGATGAACGGGGATTTCTTACGATGACTCTTTATACACAAAGATTTAAAAATTATTTAGCGGAATATGCCGGACGCTGCAAATATGGATATTGCCGCAGTGTGATAGCTTTAATTTTAAAATAAAGGAAAGTGATAAAGCCTATATACAGGGTGCAACAAAAGTCCGTTCTCATAGGGAAATCTTTTCCGATATTTTATTTAGCGATCAGGCTTTTTTTCATTTAAATGGAACAGTGAATCGCCACAATTATCGTTACTGGAGCGACGAGCATGTACTGGATTAATTGGTAAGTTGATCATATTGTTTGTAATGTATAGTTAAAACTATTTTCTCTTTCAATCCTGTTATATCTTATTTCCCTACGCGAACGGACTTTTCTTACACCATGTATATAGATTTTTATCAATGACATAAGATAAACTCCAAATCAAATGTTTTGACGCATTCAATAGCGACACAAAACGATAAGTGAAACTATTCCAGCTCCGACGTTTCAACAAATTTATGACAATGACGTTTCATTGGACAATGCTTATTTATAAAGCAATATTTTATGCGATTTTCTTTAGTTTTTATAACTACAAACTTCACACCCGAGTGATAATGATCAGTATATTAACAATTAATTATAGTGGCGTTCATAAGTATTCGTACAGAAATATTTTTTTATTTGTTAAGTTTCCCAAACGAACAGTAAACGTTACATAACTCCTAGGCATGGTACAAAAGATAAGAACAAATATAACTGAAATATTTCTCTGTACGAATACTTATGAGCGCCACTGTACATAAGTTAATTTACCAGTTTTTAAAAATCAGTTTTGGAGATTATATACACAGGGTGTCCTAAAATTACTTAGTAAGCTTTTATATTTCTGTCGATCAGTAGTCGAACGTTGCGAACAATGTGTTCAAGTTGAAGGAAGACACTTTGAACATCTAAAATAAACATTATTGTTGCTTTTCTTATTGTTGCTCTATTTGAAATAAAATTGTTAAATATCGCATAAGTTTTGTTAAGATATTGCGTTCATATAAAATTTAATAGGTAACTTTAGAACACAAAAGTTTACTAGGTAATTTTAGAACACCCTGTATATAAAGTAAATTATTCTTTGTCAGCTTAAAATTCTATTATTCTTAAGAAATTCTCGAAATTCTGCAAATTTATTTTATTTCGTTAAAACCATAAAAACTTGAAGTCGCTTCACGACTGCTCCCTTATGCATACAAGAAAATTATTTAATTCTACTTAATTGACGTACTTCGTCGGCTTAGATGCAGTCATTAGCAGAGAAATGATTGGCTCTCCCGGATGCGCCGGGTTAAATTAAGGTTGCGAGTATTTTCATGACCATACATCCTGCATTTGTAATTCTCGTGACTATATATCATGCATTTGGTATTTCTTTTAAACGGAATTCACACGAGAGTTGACGCAAAGGCACCTCGTGCTGGTGACGTCATACGTATTCACTCGTCCCACACTCTTTGTACGAATGACGCAGGTTCCGGTTCTTCTAATATAACAAGCAAGCGCTCACGCGCTTAACTCAGATTTTTGCCCGCGGAGGTTAGACGTGGATCTCCGGGAAGCCCAAGCCGTTATTATCTCCCTTCAGGAGGAGAAGCAAACAGACTACACTCAATTAAGCAACTTAAATTTAAAGCCCCGTGTGCGAGGGCAAGTTTAGGGCCATTAAAAAACCACGTGTCCTTAAAGTGGGGGAGGGGTTACTTATTTGACCACCAAGGGCCATATGGGGGAGGGGGATCTTGACGTTTAACTACGTGGCCAATACTGAGCATTAAAATATTCTGTTTAAATTATTGTTTATCATATATATGTTATAATGTTATAATGTTATAATGTTTCAGACCAACAAAGATCCTAGGATCCACTCATGGCTGGTCTACCTAACTGTGTTCGTAATCGTGTATTGTGTATGTCCTCCGTGGTGGCGGAGGGGACCTACAATTTTAAGTGGGTTCCGAACCACAAGAACATAAGAAATTTATGTAAAAACTGCCGGTAATTTGGCAACGACCAATTTTTATGAAACTAAATAATTATCAATTTGAAACTAATTAATTATCGATTTAAAACTAAAGATAGAATCTCTGGATCCAGAGGATCAAGTCATAATAGACTACTATCCACAAATGTTACACTCTATATCTATTTATAACGGACATGCAAATATATCAGATCCAAGAATCCAGTCAATTTCATTACGGTATCCATCAAGTCACGGTCCATATCGATTGCGGACCAAGTCAAAATTTACAACCACATACATTACAATATATACACTTACGAGGAAAAGTGAAAGTGTAGGTGTGGCTGTAAAGACCCCATGCGGGTGATAAGCCTCTATGCATATTTTATTTTAAATGTAAATGACTGCGCATGCGTATGTAGGTTTCATCTTGTTCACAAGGAAGTACATTTTACGTAAGATAAGAAAGGGTGGGGGTGACATCAGAAGACCACGTGGTTTTGGAGGGGAGGTTTAAGTCATTGGCCTCAAATGACCACAAGAGGGGGAAACGGGTTTGAAAACCACTCGAAAAAGGAGTCTAATAAATAATTCTGATTTAAAGTCGAACAAGAAACGACTTGTCTTTCACTTAACTTTATTCAAATATTAAAGCATTTTGATTCAAGCACATTAAACGAAAAACTTTGCCAAGCATTTTCTTGTCCCCATCGAGGCCTTCAATTTGCACACTCGTAACGAGTGCCTGGAGAGTAATACATAGAGAAGACTCTTCAGATCTACTTCGCCGGAGTATTTTTCTGTTACGCGGAAAGGAACCTAAAAGGAAGAAGAGTGTAACATTATAACTGCAAATTAGTCGATTGTCTATTCCAAAGTATTTTTTAAAATGTCGATAATAATATGATACAAAAGAATACAAAGGAGATCAATCAGCAACAGACCGTCAACAGACGAGGCTGTCTGATTAAGGATAAAGGTTAAAAGATGGAAGAAAATTAAAGACAAGTGAAAATATTAAAGCAAAAAACTTGGAGAGAATCCGAGTGAAAATTCTACAATACTTTTATGCGCTAATAATGTTTAGGAACAAAATAATATTTGGGATTGTTTGACCTCCATAATGGTAAAAGTCACGTGATGGAGGGAAGTTGCGGCTTTACGCAAGATCCAAACTACGGTGCTGCTCGCTACACCATCCTTCTCTGATTGGTATACTAAGCCATCAGGGTATTTTCTTTCCTGAACTACGTAAAACTGACATTAGAAATTTGTTTGTTTCACTTTAAAAATATAATGTCTATTTTTCCTATGAGTCCAGACTTCTGGGACACCGTGTATGGGAGATAACTAATTCTATAAACAAATATTGCTAAAAGAGTTTAAAATAATAAGTATTTTAATTATTTTTGTCTACTTAACTTGATCTTTAAAGGATATTTTAATGAATTTACACTTTTCTGTACTCCTCTTACTCTTAATGAAGTTTAACATACAGTGTAAACAACTGTTTAGTTTTTAAAGCATATTTTATTACATTTATTTCCCCCTATTTTTTGTGTTGTTTGTCCTGACAATTACAGTATTTCAAAGAGGGAGGTATTTCTTCGTAAATATTGGCCTTAAATAAATAAATATAGTTTAAATAAACTATAAAAAGATTATTATTTTATTATTATTATTATTATTATTACTTATAAATTTATTTTGTTAATTTCATATACAAAAATTATTATTCATTAACACTTAACACAGAGAAACAAAGAGTATTAATGTAAAGATGTAAAGATCAAGTCAGTTTTATATATTACGTGGCTCGGTTGGTTTAAAGTTGGACTTGGTTTTTGGTTGGGACGGTTACCTACTCTGTGATTGTTGGGGTCTGGTGACTCTAAGGGGGTTCCGAATGTTTGTTACATTACCATTTTGTTATCAGTGTCAACAAAATATAAAGAAAAATCTGTCTGGTAAAAGTTATGTGTTACAGGGTGGTCCAAAGTCAGGACACATTGGGGAAATTGATTTATATTAATACTCTTTGTTTCTCTGTTCCCGGTGTGAGGATGTCACTCAGAAGAAGAACTGGAAAGTGTATCGAGGTTATTATTATGAATAAACCAACATAATGCGTGAAACATTATTTCCCCTATGTGTCCTGACTTTTGCGTCACCCTGTATAATGAAAACTGGAATTACATATGAATTTGAATTGAATTGATAACCTTTATTAATAATAAAGTAAATACATTGGTTTTACAATCTACAATGACATAAATAATTGTGAAGCTGGACTATTTATTTTATTTAATTCGGCCCTTAAGCTTTGGGCTTTACTGGGCTGTGATGGACTTGACACTCTATGACCAAGTTTATTGTGGGTTAAGTTAAGTTAGGTTAGGTTAGCATAGATTAGATTACGCTAGGTTATGTTCTTAGTTTTTTAGTGTCGATGTTATGGTCTTGTCGATCCGACGGGTGTAGGACTGTAGGTCGAGGAAAACAAATTCATGAACAGAAAACAAAGATTCCTCACAATCTTCTTTACAAAGCAATATTATCTTCTATTGACTTAAATCACTCCAAAAAGAAGTTTTAGAAACCATTTCTTCTATCTAAAGAAGTTATTATATCACCTGACAAGAAGCTTCGATACCCAAAAGAAGGAAATACACCCCACCCTAGAAGGTTTTACTTTGAGCGTGCATTTCGTAGTAGTTAACCATTAGCAATGTCAGTCTGTTCTTTGTATCCAAACGATATTTTCACTGTATTAACGCTCGTACAACGTTTTCATCTAAGAAAAGAATAAAGCCCTTTATCACTCACCGGTTTTTAGATTGCAAGAGGGGAGTATTCAACAAATAAATATTAAATAACGCTTCAAATATTTACTGTTGTTTTTGTCAAGGATTTTAACTGTATTTCTTTTACAGTTCAGAGAAAGTAAAAGCATAAAGCATTTACTAAAAAAAAATTAAATTAAAATATACATAACTTTAAAAGATTGTATTCAAATTGCATTTATATAACGGAATTATTTTTCTGTAAATACAATTTATATGCAAAAATCTCTATAAAAATCCTTATTGAGAGATAAATTGGGTATTATTTTCTACGCGAAAGAAGTAGAAATATGGACAATTTTTGGTGGAGAATTCAATAGATTTTATATTCTGAATAACATAAAATAAAATAAAAAGTTTCGGATGTTTTGCATTTTTAATCGAAAAATCTATACAAAGAACTTTCAAGGATTTTCAAGTTCTGATACTATAATAATAATAAATAATAATAATTAATAATAATTAATAGTTTAATAATAATAAATAATAATAATAAATAATAATAATAAATAATAATAATAAATAATAAAAAATAATATTAATAAATACTACTAATAATAATAATACTAATAAAAATAATAATAAATAATAATAATAACAAATAATACAAATACTAAATAATAATAAATAATAATAATAATAATAAAATAATAATAACAAATAATACAATACTAATAATAATACATACTAATAATAAAAATAATAATACTAATAATAATAAATAATAATAATAACAAATAATACAAATACTAAAATAAAAATAAATAATAATAATATAATAATAATAATATAATAATAATAATATAACAAATAATACAAATACTAATAAATAATACTAATACTAATAATAATAAATAATAATACTAATATAATAAATAATAATGCTAATAATGAAAAATAATAATAATAAATAATAATAAAATATATTAATAAATAAATTAAAATAATAATAATAATAGTAAATAGCAATAATAAATATTAATAAATAATATTAATAAATAATATTAAATAATAATAATAATAATAAATAATAATTTACTTATTTTTCTGTTTATACGTGTAAAGTTTTTAAAAAGCATAAAAATTACGAATTGGTTAAATTCATTTTTATAACGTACGAGTATTTCAAGAATAAAACGTATTCATATTTCAAGAATAAAACGTATTCATATTTCAAGAATAAAATGTATTCATATTTCAAGAATAAAACGTATTCATTATTTATCACTAATTTTTTATTCATTTTAGAAATTGTTTTTGAGAACTTTTTTCCGAAATGTATCGGATCATTTTTTTTTTTTTTAAACAAGAAACAGTTTAAAAGGTTTGTATTTTTTTTTATTAATTGAAATAATAGTATCAAATTTTTATCGTGCCTTCTCTACGCACGGGGAAACTAGTTCCCTAATGCTAAAAAAGCTCTATGTAATGTCCTCTCAGCTCATTAACTCTTTGCACATGAACGATGAAATTTTGCAGTACTCGGGATTTTTTGTAAACACGTCACGCTTCAAAAGATTTCGATCTTTTATTAACTGAAATTAAAAAAAAACACGAAATATTTTTTGAAGAATATTATATATATAATATATATATATATATATATATATATATATATATATATATATTTTTTTTTTTTTATTTTTATTTTTTTAAAGTATAATGTACCTCAGTCTTTATATGCAAAATTCAAAATTACATGATGAGTAATTGTTGCTCATAAGATTTTGTATCGAACATTGTCCATTTTTTTTTGAGAGGGGGGGGGGAGGGGCTTTGTAAAATGACGCTAAATTTGAGATTAATTAGTGCAAATATCTTCGTATGTAAAATTTATACATTTATAAATACATATAAATAATAAGTAATAAATAATACATAGAGTTAATATGTATTTCTGAACTTACATCGTAAACGAACATCGTTCCAGTCATTTGTCCTTGACCCCGTCCTTCCTGTATAAAAACAAAAAAAATGGCAAAAACATTCGGATAAATCCGAGGAACATGCTGCTAAAATCAAAATTCAGTCCAACAAAAATTTCCTGGACGCTTTTCTACTCCACACTGAAAAAAGGCTGAGAACAAGAATTTAGTATGAAAGAACAGAAACCACTGATTAGTATTCAAGCAGACGAAATGTTACAGAATTCCACAAATTCTGAAGCTTAATTATTATTGTTTATAAATTTATGTAAATGTATATTATGTATGTACTTACATATGTATTAATCTGTATTTTAGGAAATTTATACTATTTATAATATTTATATTCGGCAATTATTATTATTATTATTATTATTATATATATATATATATATATATATATATAATATATATAGTGTGTGTGTGCGTGTGTGTATGTTCACATGAGTACCTTAAAAACCTGATCTGAAGATAGCTATTATATGGAGCCAGAGTTATTAATATATTTGTAATTATGACGATAAATAAATTTCATTTTAAATTAGTATTACGAAGAATAATAAAAAGAAAATTTGTCAAACTCGCAAAGCTAGAAAAAACTAATTATAATGATAATAATAATAATAATAATAATAATAATAATAATAATAACGGATCTTTTCCAAATGGACGACCCCACGGGATTTAGCTGAAAATTTGTATACTAATAATTTTTTATATTCTAATAACGAAAATGACATTATTTTCTTCGAGAAATATGCGCAACATACGAAAAAAATTGTATTTATATGCGCACTAGTTTGCATGATGCATGACCGTTATCTAGTTTACACCACTCATGACGCCTGGATATGAGGTTGCTGTGTGGCCTCAGGTTAATTGAATGCCCGGTTAAGTCAATTGAATGGCCGGTTAAGTCAACTGTACGCCCTTGACGATTGGTTAGGTTAAGTAGTGATATTTTCGTTTAAAACTAACGAAAATATTATCACTTAACCTAACCAATCGTCAAGGCGTACAGTTGACCTAACCGGGCATTCAACTGACCTAACCTGGCATTCAATTGACCTAACCTGGCATTCAACTGACCTAACCTGGCATTCAATTGACCTAACCTGGCATTCAACTGACCTAACCTGGCATTCAATTGACCGGGAGCAACTCGTAAGTAGATAGATCACAGCACTGCATTATCATATGCTCACACTACAACAATAATATTCAGACTAAACTAAGTCTAAGCAGTCAACAAATAAGCATTAATAACAACAACAAAAATTACTGTTTATGCGAGTTCGTATGGAGAAAAAGGTATGCAAATGAAGATTTATTAAAATATTATTAAATATTGCAAATTTTAATAAATAAAGGATATTATCTGCGTTTTATTTTGTAAAATTCACTACATAACACAACATAATTTAGATAACGGTCATGCGCCGCGCAAACTAGTGCGCATATAAATTAGTGATGTAGGTCACATCCGCATCCGCATCCGCATCCGCGGAACATCCGCACATTTTCTCGCATCCGCATCCGCACCCGCATCCGCACTTTGGACTGCGGATGTCGTGCGGATGGACGAGAGGCTGTTCTTGTATGAAGTTACTCTCTTGCAACCTACTTAGATCCACGTTACAAAGCTAAGTTATTTTCACCTAGTACATTAGAACGAGTTAAATCATCACTTGGCAAAGCAGTTGAAGAGCTTCAATCTCTTGAATCTGTCGCTTCGCCACCCACCAAAAGAATAAAAGTTTCAGTGACAGAACCAACACCTTCAACAAGCAAATCTATCACAGAATCTGTCTCTCAGTTTCTTGAGTCAAGCAGCAATGACGAGACCTACGCGATGTCAAAAGATGTAGTAAAAATGATCGAGAGCTATCACCGAAAAACGCCTAGCTGCATGTGACAATCCTATTAGTTGGTGGAAAAATACGCAGAATATCTATCCATACTTGAGTAAACTTGCAAGGAAACATTTAGCCTGTCCTCCAACAAACGTACCAAGCGAGAGATTATTTAGCAGTGCTGGATTAATATATGATGAAAAGAGAAACAGACTGGCAGCAGAAAAGGCAGAAAAATTAATGTTCCTTAAGCATAACCTTCCTATAATTAAGTTTGAACATTAAACGATGAACATCTTAGTTTACTTTATTTTAATTACTCATTTATAAATATGCCTAATAAAACTTTAAATTTAATATAAATAGTTATCAAGCTAATTAAAGATCTCTTTCTATAAGGGTGGAGGTTGGGGAAAGAGGACGGTGGGGTGCATTTGAGTTGGGTTCACGTCCCGCATCCTGGTAACACAATTATGGTTTCTAATTGTGGCTGAAACTCAACAAAATATAACGAATTTATTTGCAGACGAATTCACTAATTAATTTCTGTATTAGTTAGATGCTTGATATTATTTTATATGTTCAGAGAAAAGTACAGCAATTATTGTACAATTAATCAATTATACTACATTATAGCTACAGCTCTCTCTATATAATAACTTATATACGTTAAACACAACAAATCTCGAATATATCCTAAAAAATAACGAAAATGTAGACATCCGCATCCGCATCCGCATCCGCGGATGTTGAAATCAAACATCCTCATCCGCATCCGCGGATGTGAAAAAAATGACATCCGCTACATCACTAATATAAATGCAATTTTTTTCGTATGTTGCGCATATTTCTCCAGGAAAATAATATCATTTTCGTTATTAGAATATAAAACTGTATTAGTATACAAATTTTCAGCTAAATCCCGTGGGATCGTCCATTTGGAAAAGATCCATAATAATAATAATAATAACAATAATATTAATAATAATATTATTATTATTAGGCCTACTATTATTATATTATTAAATAATTCATAATGCGTGAAGCAGTAAAAAATATGATACTTATCGTAAGGTTGTTATTCAGAAAAATTTTATTGACGCCGAGGGGAAACTTAAGTGAAGATGTTGTTATCTTTCAGTCGAAAGAATAAAACAAAAATGTATCAGATTTGTCGAAAGGGAAATATTTCAGCTTTTATAATTAATCGGAAAGACACTCACTTCACCCAACAAATATCAAATAACATTACATTTACGTAAATTAAAATTTAATAATAGCTTTTATTTTTAACATAAACATATAAAAAGAAATGTCCCTTAAGTTGGGCCTTAACACATAAATAAGTTTTATCTCTAAATGCGCGAGATGAGAGATACAAATAAACGAGATGCGAGATATAAGTAGATAATAAGAATACTACATTATTTAAAGGAGTTAAGACGTTTCTCTTTCTCACAGAAATTTCATACATCTTTACTTCTGAATATATTTACAGTACAGTACATTACTTATGAGGAACTTTCACCAAAACGTCAGGTACAATATAGCGGGATATATATATATATATATCCCTGTCTGTTGAAGACTTGGTTCATACTAAACTAAATACAATGATGAAGATCTATTTTGAATAAGTCTTCACGCAGATAAATTGGGAAAACTTAACTTTCAAGTTTCCTCTAAATTATATACAATATTTTAAAACGGGAGACAAGCCAATGAAAAACCTTAAACAGTCCTCACTGTCTCGAAGCTTATAATGCGTGTAGCGTGTTGCTCTTTTGTTAATACATGTATTATGATATGAAAAGGCAAACTGTTGTGAAGATTTCAAAATACTTTGAATTGAAAAGCAAATATTACCTATATTTGTCGTTATTATAAATCAAACTATGATAAGTTATATTGCTGTACTAAAATATGTAGTAAATGAGTAACTAAATAGATATTGTATCCCAAAACCGGTATAACAGATATATATATATATATATATATATATTAGGGATGTACCGAATACCGCATATTCGGTACAAAACTATTCGGCCAAATACCGAATACCAAATATTAATTTTATTTCATTTATTAGGCATCAATATAAAAAATTGAAGCCTTTATCAGTTTGGCAGCGCGTAGAATCACCAGTAAATATGGGCAAAAGTAGTATGTTTTAGGCAACAAAATTCTACCAGGTTCTCATACTCATGAAAATATTGCAACTGCATTAACTTGTATATTGCAGGAATGATCAATAGAGAGCGATCATGTGCATGCAATTGTGCACGACAATGGTCGTAATATTACTAAAATTGTTCGCGTTCTCAAAATGACTTCTGTTGTTTGTGGGAATCATACTTTAGCACTTGTAGTTAATGAAGCCCTTATCCAGAAGTCTGTTTCAGATATACTCGTACATGCAATTGTGTGCCGAATCTGTTCGTATTTTAATCATTCATCTCTAGCCTGTGACAGACTTAAGGAAATCCAGAAGCAACATACGAGTAATTTATCCGAAAACAAACTTACAGGAGACGTTGTCACCCGGTGGAATTCTACATTCAATATGTTACAAAGACTTCAACAAAAAACTGTCGTTGTTACATACTCCTCGGACTATGACATACCAACCCTCATTAACCGTCATTGGACTTTAATCCAGCGTGTTGTAAAGCTTCTTAACCCATGTGAAAAATTAACGAATGACTTTTCCTCTTATTCTTCTTGTATTTCCATGGTGTCTCCCGGTGTAACGGGTCTCGTGGTATTTTTGCGTAACATCACTGATGATGCAGGTATTCATACTATGAAAAACGATTTAATAGAAAATTTACAGAATCGCAGTGGAAGACAGTCATTACTTGCATGATTGCTCAGGTTTTATATCCTCTTTCAAATTTGTTTGTATTACAATGCCTGAGTTTGTAAAATTGAGATAGTCACTATGTCTGCATCACCTAGTGCTAGTCTTACACGTAATATAACTCACTGCAATGAAACAACTGCTTTTGTTTCACGAGAAGATCAAGAACCTTCAAAAAAGAAGGCTGACTTATGGAGCTACTTCGATGAGGTTGCTACGTCTTCAAAATCAGATGTGCCTCCACCTATCAAAAGTAGCAGCAAAGTTGTCAAAAAGAGTTAGACATCTATTGAATGGAGCCACGAGTCAGTCGCGACACGAACCCTCTTGATTGATGACGTCATAATGGCGAAAGATTCCCGAAATTATTAGTACGAGACGTTGAATAATAACAAAGAACTGTGTCGTGCTATTTGTTGTTCAGTGGTTCAAAGATGTAACGTGTATATTGAACATGATGGAGGACACTCTGAACAATTTCTGTAATAAATAATAAATATTATTCTTCGCGAGGTGATTTTATTGTTCTTGGTAAAGCGACTTAGCGACTTATGCCGCACTCTCTCTCTCTCTCTCTCTCTCTCTCTCTCTCTCTCTCTCTATATATATATATATATATATATATATATATATATATAGTTTTTCAGAAAAAAAAGGTTAAACTCAAACAATGCATGATGAAGCTCTATGCTTCACTGTCCCGAAATTTTCTTTGCGGGAGACAAATTAATTGAAAAAATTAGACTTGTCAGTTGTACCAACTTACCCCTCACTGGAGCAGGTTGGTACACAGCAGGAGCGAGTTGGTGCATGCCATGTATTACACTTATTTTCATAAAAAATAGCAAACACTGTTTTATATATATATATATATATATATATATATATATATATATATATATATATATATATATATATATATATAATATATATATTATATATATATATATATAATATATATATATAGCCAGTTGAACCAATTCAAAATGATCAAATAAATCGATAAATATATGACATACAAAATAACTTACTTTTCACATCATATGCGCCTCGGTGGTGTAGTGGTTAGCGTCACTGACTACGAATCCATCGGCCCGGGATCCAGACCCGGTGACGGCAGGCGGCGCGCAGCAAAACCCAGCTGTTCGTTCTTCCACACAATAAAGAAAATTGTTAGTAGATAAATGGGTACCCTGGGTGGCCTAGTGGTTAAGACGCTGGGCTGCTGGTGGGGCGTGGTTCGGATTCCACGTTAAACTGTAGGTCTAATATGGAGTGAAAAGCTTGACCTTCGTCAGAATGAACAATTTGAGCGGAAGGAAACCAAAGGTTATATATATATAACCTTTGGTTTCCTTCCGCTCAAATTGTTCATTCTGACGAAGGTCAAGCTTTTCACTCCACATATGGTAATTAATAAAAGAACTTCGTTGTATGACCATTTTTTTCAACTTTCGTTCCAAATAAATATAAAAACTACTGTTTGAGCTTAACTTTAACAAATCTAAAATAAAATAAGAAAATGTGTAAATCTGAGCACAAATAGTTTACATATTTTGGATGATCAGACGTCATTATCACTATCACAGTTTCGACACACGTATGATCTGTTCCCAGACAAGTTGGGGTATTATTGCAGTTGGGTACCCCATAAATTTTTGTTTAAATTACGTGGTTGCTGCGTGGACCCCGGTTAACTGAATGCCCCATTTAGGTCAACTGTACGCTCTTGACGATTAGTTAGGTTAAGTTGTGATATTTTCGTTAGTTTTAAATTTTTTGTTTTAATGTAATTCAATTTGCTGGGTTGGGTTACCCAACTGCAATAGTGCCCAAGTTGGTACATTGTACCAATTTCACCCTCAAAGCCACGTACTAAACAGTTCCAAACGACTCCATTAAAACTAGAGGTTTGCATCATGATAAGCATATATCCTTTGAGTTATCATAACACTTTTATGGTTCAAGAAACACTTCTTAACTCACTACACTATATTACCCAAATTCACCTTTACAGAATATATAACAAAATCATAGGAGTAAAAAGGCGCAGTTTAAATGTCGAAAACGCAGTAATTTATTTACCAGCTAAAAATGCCCTTCACTCAGTATCACGTTTTGTGTGAAACTACAGAGTATACAGACCTACATTTTTTAAGTCATTACAGTGAGGTGCTTTCTGACGGAATCTTCTTTTCTTCTTTTTTTTTTAAGTATTTGCCATTTACTATTACTTATTCGGACAATAGTGGATTTAATATCCCAGATGTATTCCTTATTCCATGTACAATCTACTATCACAAAACTTATCTCAGGCGACAATATATATATATATCAGTGGCGTGCATTCAGAGTAAGCTAGGTAAGCGCCGCCTACCCTAATAGAAATCTTATTAAAAATATTAAGGACAGTACCGTATTTTTCAGAAAAGTCTACAGTACATACCCAATAGCTAGTTATGAAGTTTATCATTAGCTACTATAATTATATAATATGTACATATAGTGCGTGTGCTGAGCGTGCTCGCACGCAATACCACTTACCCTGTAGACGTATCCACCGCACGTGAGTGAGATATATATATATAATATATATATATTATATATATATATGATGCAAACCCACAAGGAAAAAGAAAAATGATTCCAAGATCTTTCGTGTATTCAGAAATACACCTCGTCAGGGAATGAAGGGAGAAGGCGAGATGATGAAAATATATACCTATGTACAGCGGGACAGAGAAATAAAAAGATTAGCACATGATTAACAAGAGTTAATTAGAGGCACAAGGTATTTTAACAAGATATTGTAAATTTTGTACATTCCCGCACCGTATTGAAATTATTTTAAAATGGATAAATGCACATTCTAGAATATTCCTTTCAATTATATTTCTGTTTTTAACGAGCGCTTTAGAACTATCCCACTTGATACTATGATTACATCTATACATATGGTAACACTGCATTAGAATTATTTGCTGGTCTACACGCATATTTATGCTGTTTTACCCTAATGTCTAGTAGAACAGCAAATAATTCTAATGCAGTGTAATGCGTATAATATGTATAATATGTGTAATATGTGTAATATGTAATGCAATGTAATATGTATAGATGTAATCATAGTTTCTAGTGGGATACTTCTAAAGCGCTCGTTAAAAACACATTTAATTGAAAGGAATATTGTAGAATGTGCATTTATCCATTTTAAAAGTTATTTCAATAACAGTGCGGGAATGTATAAAATTGACAATATCATGTTAAAATACCTTTTGCCTCTAGTTAACTCTTGTTAATCATGTGCTAATCTTTTTATTTTTCTGTGCCGCTGTACATAGGTATATAAAGGGTGTCCCAGAAGTCTTGGAGGGGTTTTATTTGGCTATAACTTTTTTGTTTGAGGATCAAATAAAAAAAGGTTTTTATAAAACTTGAAAATATATTTATTGGGATTTTAATTACAAATTTAATATCTGGTGAAGATCTTCATTTTCATTGCGTAAATCTAAAATCGCATTAGCGTACGTTATCCGACTCTGATGATCTTGTGGTTTGATTTCTTGAGCAATTTGAATTTTGTACGGGCAAAGATTGATATCCTCACTTAAAATTCAATGTAAGGAACTTCTTGAAATGTTTAATTCCTGGCTACGTCGTCGGACTGATGTGGATTTTCCTCAACGCTTTCCTCAACCGAGGACACCCAGTTCGTCTCCCTGACCCTTTCCCATACGAAATTTAGCGACGTACCGTCGAGTGGCTCGATCAGGAGAAGCAGAACGTGTGTTGAATTTTAATCTAAATGCTCTTTGAGCGGCAACGATGGAAGAGTTGTTTGTCAAATAAAGTTCCACAATAGCCACTCTTTCTTGCACTGTCCAGGATTCCATTGTCACTAATCGCAGCAAGGGTACTTTAATTGAAAAATAAAAATAAATAAATTAATCAAAAAGAAAAATGTTATAGCCAAATAAAACCCCTCCAAGACTTCTGGGACACCCTGTATTTTTGTCATCTCGCCTTCTCCCTTTATTCCCTGACGAGGTGTAGTTCTGAATACACTAAAGACCTGGGAATCATTTTTCTTTTTCCTTGTGGATTTGCATCATTCATTCACTTCACGTGTTTAATTGTGAAATTCATCCCATATATATATATATATATATATATATATATATATATATATATATATAGCTAATTATATATATATATATATATATATATATATTAATATATGTTTGCAAATAGCTCTTAAAAGTTCGTCGTCGATGAAACTGATTCAGCTTTAAACCAGGAAATAAATTTCATATTTAAATTTTTTTCTTTCGTTCACAAATATTTACAACTTTAAATCGAAGAAACAGTCGAAAATGATCCAATAAATCGATAAATATATGATATACTAAATAACTTACTTTTCATATTACTTAATCTAAGCAAACTAGATGAGTAGAGCGAACGAACGTACGTCAAATAGTTTATGGTCCCACACTGAAGTTCCAAACAAGAGCACAGGCATCCAGGTGTTAAAACTATCCCATAAAATTGCTTTCATTAAGGCAGTTCGCAACGCTCAAAGGACCTAATTCAATTAGGTTAGAAGAAATGGGTAATAAAGAGAGCAATAAAAATAAATAATAATTTATATATTTCGGACTAAATTTTCTTTTCCAGAATCTTTATTGTTTTAATTCATGAATTCTTAACAGTAAATATTAACAGCAAATATGATAATATAAATAAAAAATGAGAAACCCAAAGAAATACTTAAATTTGAAATAGTGTGTGTGTGTGTGTGTGTGTGTGTGTGTGTGTGTGTGTTGTGTATTATTGCTGAGACCAACATACACCTTTATTTTCTGCAGACGTGAAAGAAAACTTGTCCCAACCTCATTGGAAACTAATTAAAGTTACTAACAACACAAAACGGAAGTTAACTGAAAGTACATTTAATGTTCAAACAAATTTCAACGCATTAACACCAATTTAAACTTAATATAAAGCTAATAGATAAATGAAATAAAATAGAATTTCATTAAAAACAAACTAGAAGCTTACTTACTCTAATACAAAACACAAACAAAAAAAATCGTCCTCGAAATATGTCGAGGCCATTTAAAAATAAAGACAATGGTGCCTTTATAATTTAGACACTTTTCAAAAATTATTTGAGCGTATGTGTGTGTGTCTATCTGTGTGTGTGTTTCATAAACAAGTAAGTTATTATGGCAACAAGAAGAAGCAGGAAATAATAATAATAATAATAATAATAAAAATAATAATAATAATAAGGAGGAGGAGGAGGAAAGGAAGGAGAAAAAGAAACGAGATCTCATTTAAATTTTTAGAATAATTTAATCCCAATGACGATTCTTTTTAATTAAAACATATCTGACGAATGAATAGTCTTCTTTTGAAGATTTGCCGACATCTAATCAAAATCATTACACTTTTTACTAATTTAAATAAGTTTCATGTTCTAAAATCAGCAAAAAGTGTAAATTATTAATTTTATTTTTCACTTTTGTGAAAATCCACAAAATCCACAAAATCCACAAAAGAGAATTAAAAATTATTAAAATTAAATTAAAAAGCAACTGCAAAGCTTTTCGTAGGTACTTCCTTCTTCGTTCAGGCACGAATAAAAACTGGAGTGAGAGAAAGGTCACACAGAAGAGAGAGTTCAAGAAACGCAATTGCCTTTTAATTTAATTTTAATTATTTTAAATTTTCTTTTGGGGAATTTTAGTATTTTAGTTTACTATTTTTTACTATTTATATTTACTATTTTATTGCACGGTTATAATGTTTTCTAAATTATACTAAATTGTCGTGTAATGGTTTTTAATAATTAGAAATTTAATAAACTGGTTAAATTGAATGAAATTAAAATATAATGAAATTGTTTGAAATATAAAATACTACTTGGCAACAATGAAGAGAGAATCGAAATCAGTGCTTGCACTTTTAGGGTAATTACCCTATTTTAGGGTAATCAGACCTTTGGTAGGGTAAAGTTTAGGGTTTTTTTTTTTTAGGGTAATTGGAGAATTTTTAGGGTATAAACACAAAATCTAGGGTAATCAGGTATATTTGTCATCAACACCACCAAATTATAATTTATATTAAAATTATTATATTGCCTGAGATTAAAAATAGAACATATCTGGAATAAATGAGTGATTCTATCTGTTCAGTAACTCCTCGTCCTCTTAAATTGTGGTGAGCGTCTGAGGGTAGCTGGCAACTACGGGAGAACCTAGTTCCAGTACTTCTTCATAGAACAGCATGTTACTCTAACTTGGAAATTTATGTCTATTAGTATTAATTATTGATGGTAGAATATATTATTTTCGTTCTATTAAACAGCATGTTACTCTAATTTGGAAATTCATGTCTAATTGTATTAAATAATAAATACTGATGGTAGAATATATTTGGTTTTGTTACTATGCAAAATATATTATTGTTTACAGGACACTGGTTTCACAAAGGAAAGTAAGTCGAATCATGTAACTTATCATAGGGGATGTCATTCTTACTCTTAAAGGATTTGAGAAATGTGCTTGTAATTGTTTCTTTTCCTATCAAAATGATGCCGATTTAATGCACACAATGTTTGCAGTGTTATCAAAGTTTTTTATTTTTTCTTGAATTTCCATTTTATTCAACAAATACCCTACAGATTGTTACAGAAAGTATCGATGGTAACTTTAAATATAAATATTCTGTTCTTATGTATAGTGCTGCAATTTCTTTATCAGTCATAATAGTTAAATGGAATCTCATTTATATATATATATATATATATATATATATATATATATAATATATATATATATATATATATATAAAATGGTTTTAATTTGGGGTAATTTAGGGTAATTCCAACAATGGTCCAGGGTAATGAAAATTTTGACTGTGGAAGCCCTGATCGAAATGTACTGAAGGCCGGAGGCATATAATACCCAAAAGCCAGTCTTGGGCACCGTAAGACATAAGAAAGAATGTTTTGTTTGGTTAAGATGTAATTGTGATTTAAAGTTAACTGGAAGCTCTCTTCACGATCTAAATGTTAAATTATAAATTCGCGCTAGCTTTCCCCCGTCATGTTCATTGTCTTAATTAAAATAAAATAAAAAAATAGTGTTAAATCGTTGTAATTTCTCCCTCCCTCACTTTGTTCAAAGGAAGATGTCGGCTGCAGGCTCAGGTCTCAGTCGAGGTGGCCATGGCTAATCGTGTTTAAAATGTAGAAGTCAGTGCAAATTAAGTATTACGAGTGAAGATAACGCAAAAAATAAAAAATAATAATAATTAAAATCTTATTTTCACAACTATATATATATATATATATATAGAGAGAGAGAGGAGAGAGAGAGAGAGAGAGAGAGAGAGAGAGAGAGAGAGAGAGAGAGAGCACTATAACAATATCCTAGATGTACTTGAAGGCAATGAAAACTATGCTGTCATATACACGGATTTTGCTAAAGTTTTCTGCAGATGCGATCGTGGTATAATAACACATAAAATGAAACATATGGGAATAACAGGCAAAGTGAGAAAATAGATCTACAACTTCCTCAGAGAACGTCTACAGGTCGTCAAAATTCAAGGTGTATCACCATCAGAATCAGAAGTACGCAGCTCAGTACCACAAGGTACAGTACTGGCCCCACTCCTGTTCATTATCATGCTAACAGACATAGACAGTGGAGTAAACAGCAACAGTATAGTAACAGCCTTTGCGGACGATACAAAGATCAGCAGAAAAATCAGCGATGCAAATGAAGTGGAGGCCTTGCAGAGAGACATGACGAAAAGATACAAATGGTCAGAAGACAACAATATAATTTTTAACACCAAGAAATTTCAGCTCTTGAGATGTGGTAGAAATGAGGAACTTAAACAGACTACTGTACATATGCTCCAGATAGACAGGAAATTCAGAGAAGCACGAAAGCGATCGACTTGGGGGTAATAGTGACCGATGATACCAAATTCGAAACATAAAATCAGATAGCGATAAACAAAGCAAAAAGAGTCGCGGGACAGGTACTAAGAATGTTCAAAAGGAGGGACAAGACAGTAATGATTCCCCTGTTCAGAACACTGATCATACCAAAACTCGAATACTGCTCAGTTTTGACGTCCCCATATAAAAAGGAAGAAATTAATAAACTAGAAGAAACTCAGAGACATTTCATAGCCAAGACTGATGGCTGCAAAGAACTCAACTACTGGGAAAGACTACACAAACTAAATCTGTACTCCCTGGAAAGAAGAGAGGGGTACACCATAATCTACATATGGAAAATGATCGAAAAACTGGTACCAAACCTCAAACTAAACTCAATTACCGTCCAAACAACGCTCGAAAATAGGAAAGGCAGAATGTGTAGTGTTCCCAAATTAAAGGCCCGACAAGGGACCTCCTCAATACTGAAGGAAAATAGCTTGGTTGCCTGGAGGCCAAGACTTTTTAACCAGCTTCCAAAGGACCTCAGAAACGTTACAGGGGTCAAAGTTGAAGTCTTTAAGAGAAGACTAGGTGCCTGGCTCAGGCTGGTACCAGATGAGCTGGGTGTACCTGGCTATGTGCGGTGGAGAACGGAAGAGAGGAACTCGCTCCTCCACCAAGCCAGGCCTAGAGACGAGGCCACCACCTTGACTTTTGTGTGAAGAGAGACCAACACACGGAACCTGAACGAGGTTAACGAAGTATATATATAATATAGGTAACACACTTATAATGGTATAATGATAAAGAAAGAGCGATGAATCAACGTTTTACACAGTTCTTATAGTTTGGTGAGAGTTTCCTTAATATTCTCGGTCACACCACTTATGATTAGTATTTGTGAGAGACGTCGTCAAGGCCGCATACTTTATTTTTAATTGCTGCATGCTTACTTTTAATCGCCTCCATCCTGCTGTTATTCAGAATGAATTTAAAACAGAATTTATGTCTTTTATTTCATGATGAGCAAGCTCGATGCTCTTCCCGAACTCCGAGTCCATATTCCTAAACTTTAGTTTTGCCTTATTAGTCTACTAAATCATCATGATGTTGGAACACTTTCATAACTGCTCCAAGGTCTTTTATCACATTTTTGTTTTTGTGTAGATCAAAGTGTTATATTTATTACAGAGGTCTTCACTTCAGGTTTTAGAGGATTTACGCTTCCTTTCGTGGCCATTTTAATAGCAATTAATATTTGAATTTTAGTCGTAAAGGTTGCTTAATAAGATGATAAAGTTAGCTGACGTGATTCTTCTATCCCTGAGACGAACTCTTTTCCAAATCTGCCTCCTGAATAATTATATATATATATATATATATATATACAGGGTGAGTCAAAAGTTTCCATACATAGGCAAAATGGTCACTTTATTATGTATGCAATCACTTGTAAGTCACAAAATATGCTCTATGTGGGCACCATTACACTGAATGCACATACGGATGCGTTCCTTTAGGCGGTCCTTGTTTTGTATTTTCACCTGGTACACCATGGCCTTCAAGTGCCCTCACAAGTAAAAATCAAGGAAGGTGAGGTCTGGGGACCTCGGAGGCCACTCCACGGGACCACGGCGGCCAATCCAGTGACCCAGAAACTGCTGATCCAGCCACTGGCGTACGCAGATACCGTAAAGGGGTGGCGCCCAGTCTTGCTGAAAGTACGCTGGAAATCCCCCGTCTTCGTTCAGCAGGGACTGGCATGACTGTGTCTTGCAGCATGTTTAGATACATTTCGGCATTCAGATTGGTGTCAATGAAAAAAGGGCCCACAATTGTGTTGCCCCATATACCGCACCACACCATCACTTTTCCAGCGCCTTGCGTCTTTGAGGGACTCATCCAGTGCGGGTTGTCATCACTCCAATAACGTACGTTTTGACGATTAACCTCTCCATGAACATAAAAGTTGTCTTCATCTGAAAACAGGATGTCAGCCGAGAACTCCGTGTCTTCGTCCACTTTTGTTCTTGCTCATTCACAGAATTCCAGCCGCCTGTCCGGGTCGTCTTCGCTAAGATACTGGAACATTTGCATTTTGTATGGATGCCATCTGTGCTCTTTCATAATGCGGACGATACTCCTTTGGCTGACACCGCATTCTGCAGACATCCGTCGAGTGCTTTTTTGGGGACTCTTTGCGAACGCTGCCAGCACCAAGGTCGCTGTGTCTTCATCGGTGGCTGTTCGTGGACGGCCACTTCTCGGTTGGTCTGCAACACTTCCAGTCTTCTTGAACTTCTCAATGAGTTTGGCAACGGTGTCGTGTGTGATGTGCGTGCCGGGGGCGTGTCTCCTGTTAAAATCCTCGGCAACCTTGCGACAGCTTCCTGATCCTGCCAGAAGAATGATCTCTATACGCTCTTCTTGGGACAAAGGCATCTCAACACATCACCTGCAAAAAAATAAAAAATAAATAATCATTTATTTATCATGACCATTTTGCCTATGTATGGAGACTTTTGACTCACCCTGTATATATATATATATATATATATATATATATATATATATATATATATATATATATATATATATATATATATATATGGGATGAATTTCCTAACTAAACACGTGAAATGAATGAATGATGTAAACCCAAAAGGAAAAGGAAAAATGATTCCAAGGCCTTTCGTGTATTCAGAAGTACACCTCGTCAGGGAATTCCCTCCATTCCCTGACAAGGTATACTTCTGAATATACGAAAAGCTTTGGAATCATTTTTTCCTTTTCCTTGTGGGTTTACATCATACACACACACACACACACACACACACACACACACACACACACACACACACACACACATATTTATGATTAATAAAACCACGAAGGAAAGAAAACACAGAAAGCACCATTCTGTTTCCTTTCCTTCGTGGTTTTATTCATCATATATAATTATTATATATATATACTGTGTGTGTGTATATATATATATATATATATATATATATATATATATATATATTATATATATATAATATTACATTTCAACTGCAAAGAACACGCAGTATAACACTAGGCAACAAAGATTTTGTTACAGAAGACCAAATAGGTGCTCCTAGCTAATTTCGGTATGCTGATTTCAAATCTATAATTAGATTTTTTCTATCACGTCTAGATTTTGTGTAAAATGCAAATCACTTTTAGTAAAATTTTCTACCACGTCCAGATTTTGGTTTTAATCGGCTTAATGCCAGTAATATGAAACTTGCTTTTCAAGGTTAAAGCAATTTTTTTTGCCAACTATATACAAATTCGAACAATTTTGATAAATAAAATTTATCCCGAGTTGGCAACACTGAGTCAAGAGCATAGTAACGGGCAACGGCCCAACGGTCAGTCGCTACGTGACAGTCAAGCAGAACGGTTGTTGAAGCTCTCTGCTGATGAGCAAGTGACAGGTTGTGGTGACTTGTGTGTTTTTATAGCATTTGTTTTGTACTATGGTGTGTATTTCTTTTTATTTTGCACATCGTAATAATTACTTTCTACGTTTTTTCAGATATTGTATGGTAATTCAAAATGGCATCAAATAGACGTGCTTGTGTAAGTCACCCAGACAACTTCTGCTTTGTCTGTGGACAATATACACCTAAGCCACAACGTAGAAACATAACAACAAAGATTAAACTTGCCTACAAGTGTTATTTTGACTGTAAGTTAGGAGACCAACAGAGGGACTGGGCACCACATATTTGCTGTGCACAGTGCAATGCAATGTTAATAGCTTGGATGAATGGTAAAAGAAAAGCTATGCCGTTCTCAGTCCCCATGGTTTGGCGTGAGCCGAAAAATCACTTCAATGATTGTTATTTTTGTTTGACAAAGATTGCTGGTTTCACAAAGAAAAACAAATCAAAGATCACGTACCCAAACTGCGAATCAGCAATGAAACCAGTACCACATGATGAAACAAATCCACCACCAGTTCCACCAGCAACGATAACAGACAGCAGTTCATCTGAAGATTCTGCTAGTGATATAGAAACAGGTAAAGATGGCATATATGTTCCAGATGCAAATATTTCCCCACATTTGTTAAGTCAAGCGGAGTTAAATGACTTAGTGCGCGATTTGGAATTACCAAAAGAAAAGGCAGAGTTGCTTGGTTCAAGACTTCAAGAATTTAATCTTCTCCAACCAAACACCAAAGTTTCCCATTTCCGCCATCGCCATTTGCAGTTTTCATCATTTTACTTACAGGAAGAAAACGTTTGTTTCTGCCACGATATCAGTGGTCTGATGCAAGGGATTGGCTGTCGCTATGATCCAAAAGAGTGGAGACTGTTCACTGACTCTAGTAAAGCTAGCCTTAAAGCTGTATTACTGCACAACGGCAATGAAAAACCTTCAATACCTGTAGCACATGCCACTGGCCTTAATGAGACTTATGAATCGATGAAACTGCTGCTAAGACTCATCAAATATAAGGACCACACATGGAATATTTGTGGCGACCTTAAAGTTGTATCATTACTTCTTGGGTTACACAAAGCATATGTGCTTTTTGTGTCTATGGAACAGCAGAGATGACAAGAACCACTACAAAAAACATGATTGGCCATCTAGAACTGAACATCATGTTGGTAAATACAATGTGAAACACCCAGCACTTATTGACCCTCAGAAAGTACATCTTCCACCACTTCACATTAAATTTGGCCTTATGAAAAATTTCGTGAAGGGTATGGATCATCAAGGTAGTGGTTTCCAATATTTAAAGGATAAATTCAAAGGAATATTGACAGATGCTAAGCTAGAAGCTGGAGTTTTCACTGGACCACAGATCCGCAGTGTCATCCACGACTCATCGTTTCCATCTAACATAAATGAGAATGAACTAGGAGCATGGACATCTTTCGTTGAAGTTGTCAAAAATTTTCTTGGAAACCACAAAGCTGAAAACCACCGTAAACTCGTAGAACATGCTTAAATCTTATGAAATAATGGGATGCAGAATGTCTTTGAAAATTCATTTTTTACATTCTCTCTTGACTTCTTCCCGGCCAACCTTGGGGCTGTAAGTGACGAGCATGGTGAGCGCTTCCACCAACAGATCTCAGTTATGGAAAACAGATACCAAGGTAATTTCAACCCAAATATGATGGGAGATTATTGTTGGTTCCTGCAGAAGGAGAGCTCGTCATCCTACAAGCGACAAAGGAGAGGACACACCAAAGTTTCACTTAAGAACAGGAATTTGCCTTTCAGTAGTAACAACAAAATACTAACGCGCTTTGGGTGGATGGTTGGGGCAGGGGTGGTGACTCCGCCAGCGGAATTCCGCTGTCTGTCTTAAGCCAGAATAAAGGAGGAAAGACATCCCTGTTCACTAATTATTTAAGTATGCTTAACATAAAACGTGGCACGGAAAAGTAGCTTAGACGGCTTTCATAATAGAAGCGGGTGAGAAAAAAAAATGAAAAATCGGGTTTTCGGTTACACAAATCTGGACGTGATAGAGAAATTTTGATATCAGATCTGAAATCAGCATCAGCGCTTTAGTAGGAATCAGTAGTTCACGTGTCTGTAACAAAAAAAAAGTTGAAATTTGTTGCCTAGTGTAATTAACGTAAAGAACGACGCTTGTATAGGAGAACATTCCGCGCAAGATGAGAAGGGAGAACGAACAAATGAAAAAATGAGGTCCTAGGACCATGGTGTAGTGGTTATCATATCTGACCGGCAATCGGAAGATCCCGGGTTCGATTCCCGGGTGGTTACCTCATTTTTTCATTTGTTCGTTCTCCCTCCTCATCTTGCGCGGAATGTTCTCCTATACAAGCGTCGTTCTTTACGATATATATATATATATATATATATATATATATCTATATATATATATATATATATATATATATATATATATATATACGGTGAGTCAAAAGTCTGGAAACATAGTAATTATGCTTTTCAATGCAAATATATATATATATATATATATATATATATACACACACTGTATTTGCATTGAAAAGCATAGGTCCTATGTTTCCAGACTTTTGACACCCTGCATATATACAGTATACAGAGTGTCCCAGGAGGAAATGTCAAGAATGCACCATTTCACTCTTTGGGTATTTCTAAGTAGAAAGTATTATATCGATATGGGTCTGATTCCCAACCGTTACCGAGATACAGGCCTCTACATTTGGGTAATTAAAACATAATAAAAAGGCGATCTTAGATACTATTTAATGACACTTGTGGTTTACAAAAAGTAAACCATTGCAAAACCCATACACAAATAACATGTCTGCGTATTCTTCTTTCGAGAAAACTGCCGGCATGGCTTGAAATGTTGCTTGAGCACTGCACCTCCACGTTTGCAGAGTACACAACACACCCTGAAAAGAAACGAGACTCAGTGAGCAGGTGTTAAGACGTACCTAAATAAATAATGTAAATAAATAATGTGAGGATCTGCACAGTTGTCAATGTATCATTAAATGTCATTGAATATTATCTAAGATCGGCTTTTTATTATGTTTTAGTTACCCAAATGTAGAGGCCTGTATCTCGGTAACGGTTGGGAATCAGGCACATGTCGATATAATACTTTCTACTTAGAAATACCCAAAGAGTCAAATGGTGCATTCTTGACATTTCCTCCTTGGACACCCCTACTTTAGGTTACTTTAGGTGAGTTTGAACGACGGTTCAGGATCGACCTGCGGTCGACCTCTCTGCAGCATCCCGCCCCATTTGCAGGACTTGGTGAAGGAGGGAATTGCCGTCTGATCTCCTGGCCTCGTAGCCAGCAACGCATGGCTGGTCAGGGACTTTGCACAGGAATCTGTCCAGCTGGTTCTTGAAGTTATTGAGGTCAGTGTGCGGGAGATTCCTCACTTCTTTTGGGAGGACATTGAAAAGCTTTGGGCCTCGTATTCTGAGGGTATTTTCCATCCTCGTTTTCATGGCCCCTTGTCCCACCGCAGCTGGGACCGTGCAAAATCTGCTTCTTCTCTCATTCCAGTTTGTTTCTATTTCATTTCTAAGGTTAGGAACAGAGCCCTCAAGTATTTTTCATATGTATATTATTGTGTACCGCTCGCGTCTTCTTTCTAGAGAGTAGAGTTCCAGGGAATGTGGTCGAGACCAGTAGTCTACACCTTCCGTTTCCTCTATCTTAGACGTATAAGTCCTTTGCATAGCTTCAATGTTCGCAATGTCTCGTTTCCTGTATGGGCTTGTGAGTACTGAGCAATACTCAATTATTGGTAGGACTAGACTCTCCCATAATTTGAGCATGATGTTTGCTTATTATATATATATATATTATATATTATATATATATATATAACAGAGAGAGAGAGAGAGAGAGAGAGAGAGCTCCACTTAACTTCGACATTACTGCACTATTTCTAATTAAATGTATATATTTCTATCCGTAGTATGCTAACTGTCATTGTATTATTAATATTTGTCATATGGACCATAGCCTGCCAATAAGCCTTTTCCTTTTCATTTTCATTTTCATATAAGGACCAACACGACTTTAGATATTTAATTGCTGACTGTAGTTTCGGGTCATTCACCACCAATTTTCAAGACTAAATTTTTTTTAAAATAAAATTAAAATGACACTAATCATTGAAAATTATATTGATGAGAAAATATACCAAAAACTTAAACTTAAACTGCTTCATAAAATCTTGAGTTCTGTTGAAGAACTGTTATTGTTAATTTGGGCTTTTAAATGTCAAATGTACGAACTTTTTAATATACATAAATCTTCATTGTTTCTAATCGAGTTAATTGGGAGTTCTCAATACGATGAGCGAATCATAAAAATAGTCTTTGGTAGCTTGAATGCATTCAGTTACAAAGTATTGGTTGTTCTAAACGAGATACCTTTATGGTCAGCAATACGCGTGGAAAGATGGCAGATCGTGTATATATATATATATGGTGTTATTAAATCATGTTTCATAAATTAGTATACATATTGAGGACGTCAAAGTGAACAAAAAAGTTCCTATGAACATAAATCCGCAATCGCTTCGTTTCCGAGATACATTGATTTTTTGTCAAGGACGATCCAATTAAAATGAAAATCATTAACGTTTATCAAAGTTTATTTATAGCAAATGCCCTCCCCCTCCCCACTTTTGGCTCTAGGTACCTAGTTTGGGGCCTCTATCAGAAGGAATGGCGCCTCTCTCAGCCTGAATAACACATGCCCAATCCGATGTAAAAAATGTGTTTTCTGGCTTAGCACTGGTATTGTAAAAGTATAAGGAGCTTCAGATCCGACGGCGCCCCTAAAGTGGTCCGACCCCCTTTGAAAATTCCTAGCTCCACCCCTGGATAGCATTATTACTCCAAGATCATTGATTTATGGGTTTGGTGTTATCCGTTTCTCTTGCAATGTTTTGTATCCTTTATTCTATAGCTTATTGTTGTTACCATATATTGTAAGCTGGAATTTTTCTTCGTTGAACTTCATATTGTTGGCGTCCTACCACTTGAATAATATTTCAGTGTCGTTTTTAGTAGCAGTTCTCTCCGTATCGGAAGTTCCATGTCTTGTCATTTTAAAACATTTATTTTGGATGGTTATACATGGATCTGAAGTCATATTTGCATTATACTTTTTGTAATATTCTATATGATTCATCATTTAGATCCCTTTATGCTTTCTGACTTACCCTTATGAGCTCTGTAAGATTCAGTTGCTTTCCTTTGTTCCAGCACCTCTACTCAGTGTTTTTTAATCTTTGGTGTGCTTTTGTTTTCATTCATGATGCTCCTATCTTGTGTCGGCGATATTGCTTCTTCTAAGATTTTTTGTCTGCAGTTCCTTCTCGTGCGTTCTCCTCGGTGTCCTGAATCCTATTTTCCTTTTTATCGGCGTTCTCAGTCGTTTCTTGTTGCTCTGTCGGTGAATTTGTGGCAAATGTTTCTTCTATTTCAACATTATCCATTCCCGTTTGTACCGATTTTCTCCGCATTTCAATGTATTTGACGCATATGAAGCCATAAAAAAACAATGAATTTGTTGTTTCTTCTTTTCAGCATTTTTCTGTTCTTTGTTTCCTAAGTCTGCACATTCTTAGTGTTTAAATGTATTGCAGAAAATGCATTTTAATCCAGTGGTCATGTTCACTTCATTTTCGCAATTGCAAAGCTGGTAAGCGGCGTATTCTATTAAGCATAACTTATCTCTACTTAGCCTTCTGGATTTAGAGCAATTGGCCATATTTTTTCTTCTTTTTCTTTCTTCTTTTTTCTTTCCGCTTTTCTAATTTCGTTTGCGAAATCTGATCTTACTCTGGTTTATAACCCTTTGCCTCTCTGCTTAAGTGTAGTAGAACTTCAGTGAAGCCTTTATTTCGAATTATTTTCTATTTATGTTATTTTTATTTGTGCATGCGGTATTAAACTAGCCTTTATTTAATAAATTATAGTATTTTCACGTATTCAGTGACACGGTATACAAACATTAGTATAGATAGAATTACCCGTCGAATTGATATTCATTAGTTATTTTGATGTTTGCACAAAACAGGAACAAAGCAACCGCGTGTGGGTGTGTGTGTGGGTGTTTGTGTGTGTGTGTGTGTGTGTGTGTGTGTGTGTGTGTGTGTGTGTGTGTGTGTGTGTGCGCGCGCGCAGAGTTTGTCATAAAGCACTTCATTATTGATCTACAGTTTTAGTACGGAAACTTCATAGACTCAATACACTACTCAAATGCGTGTTGAATGGAACCATAAAAGGTCACCCTTACGAAGGCAATTCCTTCCTAACAGTATTCTTAATGCGTTTCCAGATACCCTTAGAAACCTCGGAGCAAACATAAATTCTTCACAATTTTCCAAAGACATTTACAAGTTGTCGTTGAACGGACATATTATATCTAACCGTATTAAGTAAACAAGTAAATGCTATAAATTCAAAAGGGAAAATAATAAAATAATAAAAATAGTGAAAGTAAATAATTAAACCACAACTAATTAAATGTATAAATATTAGCTTTTTCAGTTGCCACTGCAACTATTAATGGATGAAGGGGCGTGGGAAAAAAATGAGGGAGAGGAAAGGGGTATCATATCCACTAGATGGGGAAAAAACAGAGGGGCAGGGGTTGCGATATTGAAACAATGTGATATAAAAAATCTCCTTTCTTTACAACATTGCAGTGTTGCAAAGAGGAAAGGAGTCGGTTCTGGTTTTGACCTTGCTATTGCGTGCAACTTTTGCAATTTCCTCTGGCGTACCCATGCTACTGGTGTACAAATTTATAATTTGAATTCTTTCAGGCGCAGATAGCGCCAAGAGTTCACTGACTCTCAAGAATAACCTAATTGAGCCTAGTTTATAGGTGTATGTTTATGATGAAATTGTACCAATTGCATTCTGAATACTGCGGTGTACACATACATATATATATATATATATATATATATAATATATATATATATATATATATATATATATATATATATATATACACTGTATATACAGTGTATTGAATGGGCGTGTTATATCTAACCGTATTAAATAAACAAGTGGTGCTGGCACATGTTACACAGAACGCTATATTTAGAAAGCGATTTATACGATTTAAGAACAAACATACACTGATAAACTAAGTTTATATATATTTTTATTTATATATATATATATTATATATATATATATATATATATATATAATGTACGGAATATTCAGTATTGAGCCGAATAGTTTTTATATGTTTTTAACCAAATACTGAATATTTGATAATTAGGGTAAATAACGTGATTTAGAAAATGGAACTTAAAATGTATTTTTTTATTTCAAAGAATAATTACAAACAAATCCAATTTGGTATAGTGAAACTAATAAGCAAAAACCTCATAAAAAAATGAATAGACAGTAATAATAATTACCTCAAAAACAAAACATAATGATTGAAATTTAAGGAAAGTAGCTTATCGTGTAGAAAAATTAGTCGTTCAGCAGCATCAGGAGCAAAACGATTAGGTACGTTGGTAATTACATTTTCGTAGAGCTGAACAAACTAAATATCCGTTCGCTTCATACGCTTGTGGGTGGCGTGGTGAGATATTTGTGAGGAAGTACAAATAATTTCGGGAATCTTTCGCCTTTATGACGCCAACAATCAAGAGGGTTCGTGTCTCGACTGACCCGTGGCTCCATTCAATAGATGTCTAACTCTTTTTGACAACTTTGTTACTACTTTTGATAGGTGGAGACACATCTGAATTTGAAGACGTAGCAACCTCATCGAAATAGCTCCATAAGTCAGCCTTCTTTTTTGGAGGTTCTTGATCTTCTCGTGAAACAAAAGCAGTTGTTTCATTGCAATGAGTTATATTACGTGTAGGACTAGCACTAGGTGATGTAGACATAGTGATTATCTCAATTTTACAAACTCAGGCGTTGTAATACAAACAAATTTGTAAAGACGACATAAAACCTGAGCAATCATGCAAGTAATGTCTGTCTTCCACTGCTTAAAGCAATTTTGTAAATTTTCTAGCAAACCGTTTTTCATAGTATGAATACCAGCGCCATCATTTATGTTATGCAAAAATACCACAAGACCCGTTACACTGGGAGACACCATAGAAAGACAAAACAATCAGTGGAAAAGTCATTCGTTAATTTACAACACTCTGAATAAGAGTCCATTGATAGTTATTGAGGGTTCTACAGAATCTACAGAAGCTAAGGCTAACAAAGACCCTAAGATCCACTCTAAGGTTAGCCCGAGAGAAAGAAGAAAGTAAGGGGTTGAAAGAAGAGAATAAGGGGTTAAGTAAGTAGCAAAACCTATCATTCTCGTGGGTTAACATTCATTCAGAAAGAGAGAAAGAAAGACACCATGACCATCCGCCGACCACTGCCGACAAGTCGGAAAAATAGTCGAAGAGAATACTTCCAGCTGTTGCAGTCCAGTCCTCCATTCCTTAGGGAGGTAGAGGACGGAGCCCACTCCGCCGGAAAGGGGTGGAGATGAAAAGAAGTAAAATAAGAACGCATTACAAACCATGCAACACATTCTTAACTCAAACACTATCATACCATGTAAACTACAGACATGCAATGAAGAGAGTTACAGACATGCAAATAAGGAGAGAGAAGAAAAAAAAGCATAAAGAATAACAAAAAGTGGGTTAGGTTACGCTACGAGCTACGTCTAAGTTCGTGTTAGTCTAATTTTTTTTTTTTTTTTGCTGGCATCACACCGCTAATTGTTTTATTATATTAAACAACGCTAATAATTTTAACGAGGGAGAGGGAAAAGGGTGAGGCTCAGAGGGAAAAGGGTGAGGCTCAGAGGGAAAAGGGTGAGGCTCAGAGGAAAAAGGGTGAGGCTCAGAGGGAGAAGGGGAAGGCTCAGAGGGAGAAGGGGGAGGCTCAGAGGGAAAACGGGGAGGCTCAGAGGGAAAAGGGGGAGGCTCAGAGGAAAAAGGTGGAGGCTCAGAGGGAAAAGGGGGAGGCTCATAGGGAGAAGGGTGATTGTTTTATTATTATATTAAACGACGTTAATATTTTTAAAATGCCTATCTAAATGGTTCTTAAACATACTGTATTAACGCTGGTAGAGTTCACGACGGGCACGGGAAGATTATTCCATTTATCAATTACTCTAAACGGAGCAACTGGAGAAAACGCACCTGATGTGACTGAAAGGTGCGTTTTCTCCAGTTGGCAAAAACGGAGGTGCGCTTTCTCCAGTTGGGGTAATTTCAGAAAATTGGCCGCCGCCGCTGACGTCAATGCCCCCGGCAGGGATTAATAGTTAAACTAAGACCCACTGTACGCCCTTGATGATTGGTTAGGTTAAGTTATGATATTTTCGTTAGTTTAAACGAAAATGACATTAGGACCGATTAATTTGTGATGCGTGCTCTTTACGGGGGCTCCGCCCCCGTACCCCCCCCCGAGACCTAACTTATACAAATGATAATGTAATAACGGTTACTATAGGATAATAGGATACATGGATGTCAAAGAAACATGCTCAATTCATATTTATCTGAATTTATGTGGCGTGATAGATTTCATAATTATGCTTTTAGTAATTTGTGTAAACATATATCAGAACAATATCCATTTTGATTTTAGTTTCTGTATGATTTTATTGTCTGTTTCCCTTAATAAACATGTTTTTTATTCATTTGTTTTAATATCCTTTTTGAGTTATGTTCTAGAGGTGCGTTTTCTCCAGTTTGCTCATTTAGAGGTGCGTTTTCTCCAGTTGGCTCATTTAGAGGTGCATCTTCTACAGTTGGCAAAACTGAGATGCGTTTTCTCCAGTTGCTCCCTTTAAACGTTGGTATCTCATAGTCTGAGGAATATACAACAATGAAGTTTTTTGTTGAAAAAGTTGTAGCATAACCCTCCCCCATCCCACCCTTGAGGGAGGAGATGGGGAATTATAAAATTTCAACTCTTTTTGTATTTTTAAAGGGGTTAGATAATAATTCTATTGTTTTTTTAAATTGACGCCTAGTAGCCAAAATAAAATTGATATTCGGTATTCGGCGGAAGAGTTTTGCACCGAATATTCGGTATTCGATAAATTTTAGTATATGGAGCATCCCTAATATATATATGCGAGTGACCCGTTGCCCACGATGGGCTTCCATCACTGAAAACAAAAATTTTAGTGTTTGTCATTTACCATTACTTATTCGGTCTGTAGTGGATTTAATTTTTCTCAGAAGAGTTCCTTCTTCCATGCACGGTCTGTGTGTAACATAAACGTTTCTCAGGGAACCATTCTGATCAACCTGTAGCGTAAGTCTAGTGCGCAAAAGGTTTTAATAGAAAGTTCTGAACGTAGGATCCACAAAACACACACACACACACACACACACACATATATATATATATATATATATATATATATATAGTCATGCGGTTTGCTTCTACAAAGCTTCAATTTAATATTTAGGAGAAATCCAATGACAAGGAGGAATGTAAATGCCATGAAAAGTCTTCTTTAATGCGCAACGTCTCGAGCAATACGCTCATCATCAGGCTAGATAATAACAATATGAATTAGAATCAATAATAAATGTGAACAAGACAAAATAATTTCCATAAAACCTATTCAGTAAAAGCAAATTTTAAAAGACTAAAAGAAGAGGGTTAAATTCAAAGTTATAAAATTTACATATAAAATTAACCAGAAATTTAAAAAGCTATTTTTAAATTACATATAGTAAATTTGAAATTAGTGTTAATTATTCCAGTGTACTAATTTCAAATTTACTATATGTAATTTAAAAATAGCTTTTTAAATTTCTGGTTAATTTTATATGTAAATTTTTATAACTTTGAATTTAACCCTCTTCTTTTAGTCTTTTTAAAATTTGCTTTTACTGAATAGGTTTTATGGAAATTATTTTGTCTTGTTCACATTTATTTATTGATTCTAATTTCATATTGTTATTATCTAGCCTGATGATGAGCGTATTGCTCGAAACGTTGCGCATTAAAGAAGACTTTTCATGGCATTTACATTCCTCCTTGTCATTGGATTTCTCCTAAATATATATATTATATATATATATATGTGTGTGTGTGTGTGTGTGTGTGTGTGTGAGTGTGTGTTTGTGTATCCTACGTTCAGAACTTTCTATTAAAACCTTTTGCGCACTAGACTTATGCCACAGGTTGATCAGTAACATCGCCTGTTTTCTCATAAATTTGCACCAAATGCAAAATTGAGTTTTCGGCATTTTCCTGCTTCCATATTTCTTCCTTAATGCCGTTTGCCACTTCTCTCACGACTTTCACTTCTTGTTAAACTTGTAATGAAAATGTGTTCCTAGAGAGAGTGCGACTGTAGCCTGTAGCGCGAATCCATCTTACTATGTTATTCTCATATTGCACAAAATTTAATATTACACATTGTAATGAAGTTTCAAGAGTGAGACTCGCACGATTCATGGACAATATCATCATGAAAAAGTCCATTGTATAAAACGTTTAATGGTCTGCGCTTACCGAAAAAACTATATTTATTACTGAAGTTCTTCTTGTAATGATTCGTGTCTTATTTTTTTTCTTGGTTTTGTCCTTTGTAATTACGTTGGAAAAAACACGTTATAAATTTTCCTTCTTTCTCCTTATTTCTTCAGTTTTAGCGCGTCTTTTGTTTCTTCATTTATTTGCGCATTATTTATTCTTTGGTTTTTGTCTACTCTTCCTCTTTATCGTTCCGTTCGTAATATTTCTTCGTGAATCTTATCGTCGAAATAAATTTACTCGCGAAGTCGCAACTCAAGAGAGCCTGACACTTATTTCATCTTTATTGAGTTGCTCTTTTTTACTATTTAAAGAAACAAAGAAAAAGTTTGAGAGAGACGCTGTAAAATAGAGATTCATTTCGCAAAAAGTTTAGACATGATTTAGGGTGACGTATTCACTTTACATTCATCACTTAAAGAAAAAATTATACGAAGTTTTGGCTCGAGACCTCGTCGGTATAGTTCGATTCACGCTGGGTCCTTCATTTACTCTTATACACTCGTGAAATCGGTGACGGGACGAGTTAATCGCTAAATGACGTACGAAAGCATCGCTGGTGTTACCTATTTCTTTATGAGGAAGATCGTCTTTATAGCGAATAAGGAAAGGATTTACGACAAAGCAAAATGAATACATGGTTTTGTAAACCACGCGATTCGTCGTTGTGGTGATTTAAAAAGAAATCTATCAAGAATTAAAACTAAAAATTCTCTCATCCTTTAAATCAAATATATAAAATCAAATTAAATTTATTTCGAAACCAAAAGTTTCCCTTAATTCATTTGGAACTTTAACAGTTCTCAAGTAATTAAAGTATGTGAGGAAAATGCAATTAAGAAGTTAAAATAAAACCTCTTTAAAATGTATTTAATTTATACACCGACTTCTTTTCATACAATTCGATAATGGCTTCCATACTTGCCAGGAATTGGTTAGGGGAATGCTGGAATTTTTCTTCCCTAGTTTTATAATCTTTGAATGAACTATGTTTTTACAAACTCTGAACGATATGAAAAGAACTTCATACATACATACATACATATATACATACATAACACACACACACACACACACACACACACACCACACACACAATATATATATATATATATTATATATATATATTATATATATATATATACGGTGGCGCAAAAGTCGCGCATCATAGGAATTTTCAGTGTTGACGATATTTTTTTCTTTAAGGTAGTGAATGGATGCGAAATTAACAATAGACGAGAGGGTGAGCTTGGTTTCAGTGTATAGAATACCAGGTACTACAAATATATGTGTATATATATATATATATATATATATATAAATATATATATATAATTATATATATATATATATATATATATATTATATATATATATATCGGCTATTGATTGATGGCGTGGAAAATGCAGTTTAATAATAAACAGGAACACCAGAGAAAAAAATAAACATCCTTCAAGGTTTAATTAGTAACAACGTTTCGGAATGCACTAATTCCATCTTCAGGGAAATTTTAAAAGTTTGTTTCTAATGTTAAAACTTGAGGTTCCCATATAAGGCAAAGTGAAATACACGATATCTTTGGGAACTGTAATTACGTCTCTAGTTTCGCCGTACTTGCTGCCGGAAGCTCTGACCTTCAGCTTAAAATTATGAAATCTTTGTTCATTTATAAATTAAAACCAGACCTCAATTCTGATGAATCATCGGTAGATCTACTATGTTTTAGTTAAGGTACTTGTTTATTTTATTTATTTATCTTTTAGTTTTAATGCTTTTATATGTTCCTAGCTACTTTTTATAATTGTAACTTTATTTTAATTTCATCTATTTACCTTTTAGTTTTAATGCTTTTACATTTTCTTAGCTACTTTTTATAATTTTAACTTGTTATTTTAAATTGTTATTAAGCAACTTACAATTGCAATTTGTATTTTGTATGTGAATTGGCCTTTTATTGTTTTAGCCCTGAAGATGGAATTAGTGCATTCCGAAACGTTGGTACTGATTAAACCTTGAAGGATGTTTATTTTTTCTCTGGTGTTCCTGTTTATTATATATATATATATATATATGATGAATTTCACAATAAAACACGTGAAATGAATGAATGCTGCAAACCCACAAGGAAAAAGAAAAACGATTCCAAGGTCTTTCCTGTATTCAGAGCTACACCTCGTCAGGGAATGACGAGGTGTAGCTCTGAATACACACACACACACACACACACATACACACAAATATATATATATATATATATATATATATTATATATATATATTTCTGGGGGTATGTCTACAGAGTTGCCTTCCCAAGAACGCCCAGGAGATATGGTACGGCCATATACGAAGAATGAGAGAAGAACGGTACCCGCTACAATTTTATAATTGGACGCCGAGAGAAAGGAGACCAGTGGGAAAACCAAGGAAAAGATGGAGAGATACCATACAAGAAGCTATTAGTGCTAGAGGAAGAACCATAGAAGATGTGGAGGAGAGTCAATTCTATCGGGATCGGTCGACCTGGAGAAGGTTCGTGGGGCTCGTTACCTGACAGGACATTCCTATCAGGGTGGATGGTGAGAAAGGTGAGAATATATATATATATATATATATATAATATATATATATATGCGTCTCTGTGGTATACTGCTTAGCTGACTACGAATCCATTGGCCCCATGATCGAAACCCGGTGACGGCAGGCGGCGCGCAGCAAAACCCAGCTCTTCATCTTTCCACACAATACAGAAATTGGTTGGTAGATAAATGGACACCCTGGGTAGCATAGTGTTTAAGACGCTGGCGTACTGGTGGGGCATGGCTCAGATTCAACGTTAAACTGTAGGTCTGAGGTGGAGTGACAAGCTTGATCTTTGTCAGAATGAACAATTCGGGCGAAAGCCAAACCAAGGTTTAATATATATATATTATTGCACAGCAAGAATCATACACTCATGCAGACATTTATGAATCTATTTTTATCATCGCCTATATGAAAATGAAAAAGTTTATTGGCCGACCATTAGTCCATATGGCAAAAATTAACAATACGAACTGACAACAGAATACAAGAAAATTCAAATACTGAGGATAGAAATATAATTATGAAAAATAGTAATGCCAAATTGAAGTGGAGCGACAGAGAAATGTTTTCATATTATGAATTCCATAGTTTAGAAGATATATGGCAGGATTGATGAATAGCGTGGATAATCGGGTTGGTTGATTTTTTAATTCTTTGCATTCGATTGTACTAAGCACGTCTTGTTACCTCCTGGAAGCTCGGAACATTGTAGTTAGCAAACATTTGCGAAGCTGAGCATCTCGGGGGTAATTTATGTAGGAGTCTAAAAGATCTGTCGTACAACAAATTTAGGGTTCTGCCAGAACCTTTTTTATAATTCACCCAGATTTGCTGTCGGTATGTATTAGTGCAGAAGGTACGAAAGAGAGTCTTTAGCTTTACTTGTACAGAACCGGAAGTTTCTTATAGTCACATTCGCTTTAGCACAGAGGCTTCGATATTGTTTTCTTATATCTGAGTCATCACTCAAGGAGTTGGTGATAGTTTGACCCAAATACTTAAATTCTTGTACGTCCTCTATTGCTTCGCCTCTCATTTTGAAACTAATATCAGCTGGCTCATTAGAGCTTTTGGGATGGAATTGTATAACCTTAGTTTTTGTAACATTAAAAAGAATATGTTTCTGCGAATATAATTCACAGACTTTTAGCAGCCGATCCAGACCTTTAACACCATATCATCGGCATAAACTAAGTTATTTATCCTCGCATTATCTATACGACATCCAACTCCTGCCTCATAAAGTGAAGCAATTAATCCATCAATTTGCACATTAAACAGCAAAGGAGAGAGCAAGGCGCCTTGCCTCACCCCGCAGGAGGAACCAAACATTCGGATAGCACATTGCCCCACCTAACTGTAAAAGATTGGTGAGTATACCAAATTTTCAGTACATTTAATATGTACATGGGAACCTTCCTGTCTTCTAGCTTTTTAAATAAAATATTGTGGTTCACTCTACCATATGCCTTACTTATATCTAGGAAACAGTGATAAAGAGTTGAGGTGCTGTTAGTGTATTTAAATATAATTTCCTTCAATACATAGAAACACAGATCAGTAGAGTGGGACCTTTTAAAACCAAACTGATTAGGAGATGTCTGCAAGTAATCATTTAATTGGTGTAACAAGAGTTTCTCGAGTGGTTTCAAGAAGTAGGAGGCGACAGCACTGAGCTTGTAATTATTGCTGGATAGAATGTCCCCATACTTATTTTTGACAAGAGGCAAGATATATACCCTTACATATGAACTCCGCAGGGATATAACGATGAGCAAGCATGGCTGAGAAGAGCAATGAGATATGCAGACACACCATGTCATTGGCATATTTTGGGTTTAACTATAAAGTTTTCCCATCGATAACCAATAAAATTGGTTTATATCTAAAATTTTAAAAAACTGAAAAGAAATATCGGAACATTATTTTATTACATTTAATTAACTGGACTTAATTTTTTTTAACTAAAATTGAACTTATCATTTCCTCTAGAAGAGTTTATATACTGTTATAAATAATTATAGAGAATGAAAAGTATCCCATAATACAGAAAATTCTATCGGTTACAATTTTGCATCTTCCGCAATGGTTCCTGAAACTTTATTATATTTAAAATTTATTCATGATTAGCATCATTTATACAGTAATAATGTGGTGTAGTAACCAACCAATTACTAAAATCTACATTTATCAATTAAACTTACTTTTTATATGCGGTACAATCCTAAAACTTTGAATCTGCGCATTAGCCGATTTTGCCTTTAGCGTCTATTTCGCTTCGTTCCTTCTTCAGAAGACTTTCATTTCGCGATATACAATTATTTGCTTAGACAAATTCTAATGTTTCAACACTGTAAAGTTTCAAGTTTGATAATTGGTATGAAGTCAATAGTATATTACCGATGACTTTTAATGGATTGCGATAAGAAATTAATTAGGAAAGACTCAATGTTTTCCTTTTGAAGTTTTAATTTCGAGTAAATCATTAAAAGAAAGGTAATTAAAATGTAAAAGTATTGAAAATAAATATAAAATAACAGTCGTCCAGAGTAAATATGTAAATACTAAAAATTTCGTATCATGTTTATATTAGTGCCACAGTGCCGATAATTTGAATAAACACGAGATGTCTCAGCCATCTTGAAGGCGTTTTTAATGAAAAGATAGAGAAAAATGGTCAGTTTTGTTTTTAAATCACTCTATTTACTTCAATTTACAATACAACTCGAGATTAGCTAATCATTAAGATTAAACAAATCATTTTTATGGTTCTGAACTACGCGTTTCAAATCGACAAATCTGGCACTGAATCAGAATTAACGTCATCAATTGGAAAGTGCCGCTTGTCCTTAATGTTGTTACACGTGATGTATAACCCCGTATAATGAAATCTGAGATTCGATTTTGATACGAATGAAGCCTAACAAAATAAGATTTAATGTGATGTAATAAGTAATAAAATAAACTTGATAAGAAGATTGATTATATTAAATTTTATTATTATTAACTTTATATTTTGATTTTGTAAAAAGTTGAAAAACTAAAATATTGAAATAAAATAACAATGGCGCTATTCAACATTTTTATGACCAACGATTTCAATTCGTACACATACGAAAAATGTTTAAAATATTATTTGTTTTTCTTTATTATTTTACTGGGGTATACTTCTATCATAAATTATTATACGGTATTTATACTACCACACGAGACCACCAACTATTCAACAATTTAAAGATTACATACAACAAGAATGTAGCAACACCACTAAAGATGTCCGACGAAATTGTGGTAAATTTATTCGGGATTAAAATTTTACGAGTTATTTAAAATAATGATTGAAATTGAATTCAAAGATCCCATAAAGAATTTGGTTCGAAGTTCCCGTTATCCGACAAAAAAGAAAGAACCTCACCTTTTTTTAGAAAGTTTTTTTTTCAACAATTATTGAAAATATGAAGATTTAAACCTTTTATTCTTCATCGTTTTACACCATTTAAATTGTATTCCATTATTTGGTGTTAGTTTATACACGAATTGTGAACATTTGAACATTTAGGAAGAGTCATAAACTACACAAAATTAGACTGGCAAAGTTGTTGTAAATCCTGTCAGTATTTCCTACAAATAAATTTTTGTATACAATAAATATTTCAGTTCTTATTTCCTTTTTTATGGGTTAACTAATAAAAAGTGAACCTACATAAGGGCTGGTAATTCCTTTCCCATAAATAAAAGAGGACAAATATCGATAACCTCCTCCTGTCACGAAAGGCTGAAAGAGGACAATGTAGAACAGAATTATGGTCCTTCAGAGACACCTTCACTTTGGAAAGTGTAACAAGCGTACGAGAAAAATCAATGTTTTTAGTAATATATATATATATATATATATAGTAATAATAATAATAATAATATATATATATATATATATAATATATATATGGAATACACGCATGACCATGAGTGGTTTTTGTATAAAACGATGTTGTTCCACCAGGATTCGAACCTGGGACCTCTTGAGTAGGAGTCACAGGCACTACCACCACACTACAGTAGGATAAAAACTAATACAACCTGTCATATATTTAACCAACTCCTACTCAAGATGTCCCGGTGCTCATGCGGGCTATTCCATCTATGGGACCCCACTGCAATAGCAGAGAGGTTTGAATTGAATGCTACCATTACCTCGAGTGCGAGAGGGTTAACACGCAAAACACTGCTGGTCGCAAAAGCGTTCTTTCCTAGGTTGCTTAAATATATGACAGGTTGTGTTAGCTTTCATCGCGTCGTAGTGTGGTGGCTATTTTGCGCTCTTACTCAAGAACTTAACTATAGAATAAAGAACAAAAGTGGAAGAATTGTTCTTAGAGACAAAGTCAGTAGTGGAGACACGAAGACATTACTGCCATCATTTTAATGCTCGGGCGGCACCAACCAAGAAAACAATGTCCCGCACTGTTGCAAAGTTTAGAGAAAAGAAAGCAGTTGTGAACCACAATAAATGAGAGTCTGGAAGACGAAGGACCGCTCGAACAAAGGAAACATTACAACAGTGAGAGCTTCTGCTACGTGGAGCCCAAGTGAACTGTTACGAAGATCACGAGAACTCGGCTTGTCACAAACATTGACCCAAAGAATTTAAAAAATGGATTTGCAATTCCCTATTCACACCAAACAAAAGCTAACGGTTGCTGATATGTGCGCACGAATAAACATGTGCACAATCGACGCTTACGCGCCCTGAATTTGTTTTCGCTGGAAACTCGGAGGCTGCGCGGTCAACTCATCGAGGTTTTCAAGCTCTTACGCGGATTTAACAATATCGATTTTAGAAGCATGTTTAGTTTAAATGATAACCCAACTCGCAACAATGGTTGGAAGTTGGATTTGAAACGGTTTAGGACTAGTGTGTGTGGGAATTACTTTACGTATAAGATCTGTGACACGTGGAACAGGCTACCTTCAGAAGTTGTAAACAGTTCTTCTGTGGATCTGTTCAAGAAAAGGTTAGACCGAATCTTGCACACTATTTGAGGGTGACAAAATTTTTCCCTGGCACCCGTTGCCATTGGTACCTCCTCGATATGGGCCGCAAGGCCTTTTGAGGTACTTATTTTCCTTGTAACTCCTTGTAACTCTCTCTCTCTCTCTCTCTCTCTCTCTCTCTCTCTCTCTCTCTCTCTCTCTCTCTCTCTCTGTTAAATTAACAGGTAACCAAAAGCTCCACTCATCATATATGTATGTGGAATGAATTTCACAATTGAACACTTGAAATAAATAAATTATGTACATCTACAAGGAAAAGGAAAAGCGATTCCAAGGCCTTTCGTGTATAAAATGAACACACTCCTAAAGCAACGGAATGGACATGAATACATGAGTACAGGGTCAGTTTTTCCAGAGTACCAAATGCTTGCTCACACTATAACAGCACAACCACCGAATTTCACTTTAGTTGCATCAATTTGAGATTGAACATATCGCCACAGGTTTTTCGTGCCCAGATCCGTCCTCCTGAAGCAAACTGCTGGACTGTTGATTCATCTGAGGAGGCAAAAGAGTGCCAAAACTGATCAGACTTGTCCTTCATCTGCATGGACCACTTGTATCGTTTCTTCTTATTGTTTCAGAGAGCACTGGCTTCCGTCTAGCTACACGTTTTCTGTACCCATTGTACCCATCTCTATGTAGGACGGTCTGTGCAGAACGCTCTCTGAGCTTAATAATAGGAAACTATATAAGTGGTCCATGCAGATGAAGTTCGAGACTGATCAGATACAAATAATGAACCCGTATACCCTTACATAACGGATGCCACCAACAAACTGCCTCATTTTCTATTTGGACGAGGGACAGGAGGTAAAAAAAAGTTATTGAAAAATATCTCAATGGGAAACTACTCTGTTTAATAGAGGAAGTGATAAATAAACATTTCCATATTCTCAACATAATTATATATGTATGAATGTGTGAATGTTGAAACTTGCACAGATACCACATCATATAACTAAGTTTCTGTCTCTTGTGTTTCAGATTGAAGGTGTGAATGTGTGAATGTTTTTCTGAATTTCAATGTAAATACTGTTATATGAGGAAATTTCTTATGTGGCGAATTTATTAAATGGGTGTATTTAAGTCCATGGCGAGACCTTTAAATACTTATCTAATGAGCTAAAATTTTGCATGAACTAATTTTTCATGCAAAAGGAACTAGATTAAGAGGTAAGACCTGTAATTTCAAAAAGTAAAAATGCATACAGGGCCTCTGTATTTATGAATCACCTATATATATATATATATATATATATATATATATATATATATATATATATTCACACGGGCTTAATAAGTATAATTTCGAAATTCACCAACGATAGTAATTTAGGAGATAAAGCGATTAGCACTTAGAATGGAAAAAAATTCAAAGCGATTTAAACAAATTAATAGCATGATCAAATGGTAAGACTTCATTTGAAGTGCGCAGTTTAGATTTCGCCTCCGTATATGCGTAAAGATAGAGAGTGTATAACGTACAGCCACAAAATTAATTCCTTCTGTTAAAAAATAAAACCAGATGTAGATAGATTAATTATGGGAATTAGACCCTAAGTTCTTTTAAAAGGTTGTGCATGAAAGGCAGACTAATTCAAGGTTTTGACATTGTAAATCCCAAACATATTTTTTATTTAGACTTTACAACCATGCTAAGAAATAACAGATTCAAATTACATATTAAAAGATTTGAAACAAATATTATGAAGAAATGTTTTCCCTTATAAGGTCATCGAAAAATGAAATAGCTTATTGGAGACAGCCGTCTAAAATACAGAAACAAAACAAAAATTAATGGAACATACCCATATATATATATATGGGAATGAACTCAGAATGGTCCCCTGAGTTTTTTATGATACACACAGACAGTGCATGGAACAAGGAACTCTTCTGGGATAATTAAATCCACTATAGTCCGAATAAGTAATGGTAAATGACAAATACCATAGTTTTTCTTTTTCATGATGCTAGCCCGACGTGGGCAACGGGTCACTCGCAAAGAGGTCCCATAAATATAGCTTCCCTCACCAGCTATAGTGGATTTAATTATCCCAGAAGAGTTCCTTGTTCCATGCACTGTCTGTGTGTATCATATATATATATATACACACGAGGGCCACTCAATATATTTTGCCTCACCATTTTTTTTTCTTTCCAAGTTTCCTTGTAAGTTCCAAAAATTTTGTACACAAGTAGTTACATACCTTTTTTACAAGTTTTTATTTTTACACATAGTCTGCATCCTTTTCTACGGCTTTCCTCCATCTCGAAACAAGGGCCTTTATTCCTTGCTGGTAAAAGTCCGCTGGGTTCCGCTGGACCCACCTTTTAACCTCTTCAACAACCTTATCGTCACTCTGAAACTTTCTTCCACGAATACCATCCTTCATTGGCCCAAACAAATGGAAGTCTGAAGGTACCAGATCCGGGCTGTATGGAGGGTGGGGTAACACAGTCAAGCACATTTTTGTGATGGCCTCGTTTTTTGCAAACTGTTGTGTGATGTTGCGTTATCGTGCAAACGAAGGACGTCTTCCAGTTTTCTCTCTGGTCGAGCTCGCTTTATACGTCTCTGGAGTCTCTGTAGAGTAGCAATATATGCCTCTGACTTGATTGTTTGTCCTTTCTTCATAATGTCCACCAGAATCACCCCTTTCATGTCCCAGAAGATGGTGGCTATAACCTTTCCTGCAGAAGGAGCCATTTTGAACTTTTTCATGCGTGGGGAGAATGAATGATGCCACTCCATGGATTGGCGTTTTGTTTTAGGTTCAAAGTGGTGTACCCAAGTCTCATCCGCAATCACAACTCATGAAAGGAAGTCATCCCCTGCTGTCTCGTATCGAACCAACGACTCAGAAGCAGTTTCTTTTCTCTGGGCCTTGTAATCTTCAGTCAGTTCGCCAGGAACAAACCGTGAACACCCTTTTGAGTATCCCAGTTGCTGAATTATCGTATTCACACTTCCTTCACTAATTCCAAGCTCCAGTGATAGCTCCTTGTATGTGACACGGCGATTTGATCAAATGATGCTGTTAGCACGTTGCACAGTGCGAGATGTAACAGCTGATGCCGGGCAACCGCTGCGCGGCTCATCATCGAGGCTGGCTCTCCCTCTCTCCGATGATATCACACGTTTAGACCAGCGTCCAACTGTGCTTCGATCAACAACAGCACCTCCGTAAACGTTTTGCAGACGTTTGTGAATATTTCCAACTGCTTCCTTCTCTGCGGTTAAGAACTCGATAACAGCTCTCTGTTTACGACGCACATCACTGTCAGACGCCATTTTCGAAACTGCGTTAACCATGTGTTTTATACAAGGGCGTTTAAAAGAGGTTTTATACAAGGAGGGGAGGTTCATACTGGAAAAATCCGGTTATGTGAAGCGCAGGAAGTTGAAACTTACGGCCCAAAAGACATTTCACCCCCATGGCCTATTATTTAGCTAAGAAAAAAGGGTGGGGCAATATATATTGAGTGCCTCTAATATATATACTGTGTGTGTATATATAGTCATCCGAGTTGAAAGAGTTTTACTTATTATTCAGAACTCCCTTATTTTTAAATGAAATTAATAAAATCTTGTTATTAAAAATGTGTACCTCAAATATTTGTTCATTTGCAGACCATTAACAATAATTTATTTATTTCAGATAATTTGTTCTAGTATATCTAATGAATCTAAACGTTTGTGAACTTCACTGAAAACCCGTTCGGATTATAAAATGAAATCACACAAGATTTATGCTGGTCAGTGTAAATAAAGTTTCTCTCTCGTTAGGGCCATATTAATATAAAATTTAGGGTAATCTAATCCAGGCCTTAAATTTCGTAATTTGCGGTTGGAGACCTTTCAGGGAGAAAAGGTAGAAGGAGGGATGCGAAGGTATTTCATGCCACGTTAAACGTTAAATACGGGCTTCAGTGTGAACCGAATCGAATTTTGGAGGGTTCTTCACCGCTCGCCACCATATATGTCATGATGAAATAATTATTAGTATTTTATTTATAATAATATTTGTGATAACTCATATTGTACTGCAAACTTTAACGGTTCTCTTATACTATATTCTATTTTAACTGCGCTGACTAATCCAATCGGTTTGACCAGTAGTATGTTTGCATTTGGGGAGACAGAAATGGATCATTTTGAGAATTTCTTCCTTGGGTTCCACACCGTCTTTCATAAGGTATCCCTTGAAGGGTTTAAACATTATTATTATAATTATAATTGTTATTATTAGTTTATATATATGTGTGTGTGTGTGTGTGTGTGTGTGTGTGTACACATTTCATAAGCTTACTCATTATTTATTATTCAAAATAATTGTATAATTCTTCTACGCACATTAAATACGATAAACACAATTGGTAACTCGGTCCGCAATCTTGCCAGATAAATGTAACCCCGATATTATTTTCCAAACTAATATATAATAGATAATTTTAAGTATATATAAGTTTCTCTAGAGCTTTATCTGTAACGAGAAACAGTTATTATTACTATTGTTACCATAAATAATTAATTAGTGACTATAGATTATCTACTAGCTATTATTATGTATTCATATTCAGAGATAGCAGCTGCAAGCACGCAACCTTTTCAGCGCATCAAACGAAAAATTTTATTTCAAAGCACTTTTTGATGTTCATGTAACAATGAAGGATATATTTTTCAATAAATATTTTTACTCAGGAATTTAGAAAGAAAATCGATAATTTATTTCTATTGTAGTTATTTATTTATTTTTTTTACGAATAGTTAAACTAATATTCTTTTCAAATCGCCGCTTGTAATACGATTTCAATTATACAAGCAAGTATATCGTAAATTAATATTCTTTTCAAATCGCCGCTTGTAACACGATTTCAATTATACAAGCAAGTATATCGTAAATTTGAAGCTGTTATCTCAAGGTTAACAGGAAGAGGCATTGTACTATTATTTAAGGCTTTTAATTCTTCTCAAGAATCTCTTGGATTCTTAATGACAAGCTTTCAAACCAGAGCATTTTTTTTTCACCAACAAAGATACAAAGCAAGTTTTTAATAATATTTTTTCTTATTTGTATCCAAGGAACAGATATAAATAATTGGGAATGATTAGGTAGCCCAAAAAGACTTTTTGTAGCATTTGTAAATTTTAGATATTTTATTTAACAGTCATTGCTCTGAATCATCTAGCTATAAAAATAAGAATATTGGATCTCTCACTATACTGTACACAATAGGGTGGAGTGAAACATAACTTTTTATTTCAAATTTATTTGCCTCACTTGTTTTTTGGTGTATTAGAACATAAAAATGATGTATTCAGTCATTTAATGTTTGTAACTCAAACCATCTCTCGCATTTTTACATAAAAGCAAAATGGCCATCAGCCGGTTGTCCATAAATAAAAATATGCTCATAACATGAAAAGTAAGTGTTCTATCAAAAACAATAATTGAAGAAAAACGCTTTATAATGCAAAACTATACTTAAAAAAAAACCCATTGTGCATACATTGTATTGAAATAAAATTGTATCTGGTCTCACTTGGTTGGATGCCGTAAATCATTACATTTGAATGCCATATAAAACCCGCTCATCTCAAATATTATTATTTTTCAGGAGAGGCATCAGATCCTTTTTGTTTTCAAGTGAGGGAAGCAGAGAGCGACTTTTTATTCTTGACCTAATAAATCCGTCTTTTGATTCCTGTGATATTACTGATGCTAATGGATCTGTAACCAACATCACGGCTCTTTCGACGTTCTGTGTGTGAATGGGGTATTGCTCAACTTTGAAACATTTTGTTTCGTACTCAAGCAATTCTTCATCACACAATTTAGAAGTGAGAGGTGGCTCACTGATATCAATCCTATCCCAGATGATGATGTCTGTCCAATGTGATGCTTTGAAGTTCAATTCTGGTACTCTAAATTCTCCGATTTTCCTTGTATGGGCTTCCTTACATTTTCTTTTCTGTATTATTCGATCGATTGCAACTTTGCGCAGCTTTTGCTCACTATCTGACAGCATTGATAGAAGAATATTTTCTGAGTGAGCAAAATAGGCATTCCGTGATATATAAGGTTGGACAACTTTTTGTATATCTTGGGGTAACAGGTTGAACCTTTTTATCGCATCAAAGATATGTTTGGGTCAATCAAGCAGATAAGGTTTAAATTTTATATTGAACCAGTTAGGACCATAGTTTGTTACTATGAACAGAACAAGGCTACGTAACTCTCTGGAAGGATTCTTTTGGGAGACATAATAACGACATAGTCTGTTAGCTAGAGTTAATCATCTAGAGTTGTTAAGGGGACCAGGCTTGAGTTTCTCTAGGCTTCCGTCAACATATCCTCCTCTTATGGCCCCAATTATTCTGAACATGTATTGTTGATCATTACTTAAATGTTCTATGAGCTCATCTGTGAGAATTGGGATGCTATCTGCCCCATCCGTAATTGGGAAGAACTTTACCACAGGCATCTCATGGCAAGTCTTAAGAGCATTACCAATAGATCCACTGAATGATCTTGGCCCAGTTGTTTTCCCGTCGTATCGCTCAAACAGATCACTTAAGTGAAGTTCATTTGTATGTAACATACAAATGCTCCATTGCAATGGTCGGTTCAGCTTCTGCTCGATGAAATGGATTATGCCACCTTTAGACTCAGTGTTGACATTCATACTGTCGCACCCTATCACCTGGAGATTCTGGTCTAGTGTCACTTCATTCAAGTAAGCGAACAACGATTCAGATACATCACTTGCTTTTCCAGATTTAGAGCTCAAATGGTTAAGGTATTCTCCACCAGGCTCACTCAATAGTACATAATGTTCTTCAACAATTATATTCTGGTACATTTACCATCTTTATTTGTCTTTACCAACGTCTTGTCTTTTCTCCCATCAAAATATAAAGCTTTAACATCACCATAACTTTGTGCAGCTTCAACTTGTAATGTTTTTCTCAATTTCTGTCTCTCTCTTTTCACCTTACTTCGGTCAATGAAAATATCATTGACCTCGAGTGAGACTGATGTTTAGATAAGCGTCTGTGTGTCCTTAAGTAGTTGGTGATTAGTAAGTATCGCTCGTGTTGTGTGAATATATTTACTCATTATCATAGTTCTAACCAAATAACGCACAATATAACGCGATATCTTCTCTCAAAAAACGATAGATATTATCCTAGGGGTCTTTCAAAATATGACTTTCCGCCATTTTGTTTTCGACAAAAATGTGGCGGGTGGAGGGTCCTAAAAAGAAAATATTATCTTTTTAGAACTTCTAGAGCAGGGGTGGGCAACCTTTTTAAGTGAGCGTGCCAAAATCGTCAAATCTTTGATGCAAAAGTTAATCTTTACCATTTTTTAGCAGAAAATATGAAGTTAAAATATAAAACTCAGCGAAGAATTTGGATATTTATTTATTTTAATTTTTTTTAAGGTGAGCCCGGGGAATCGCGTGCCGGAAAAAAGTCGTTGGCGTGCCACGTTTGGCACGCGTGCCAAGGGTTGCCCACGCCTGTTCTAGAGGGTCAATACACCAAATCATGAGTGAGGCAAGACGGTTTAATATTTTCACTCCACCCTAATACACAAGGTATCCCAGTGAGATATTGAAGAAGTTGTCTGAAAGTTGAGATAAACTTACTGTATACAATGTATAATTGATTTGGCAAGTAACCACAAAGATGAGAAATTTAAGTTAAATAGAAATTCAAAAGAAATTAAATATTGGTACAGAATACTGGATAAAAATTTTATAAAATAGATAAAATACAGAAGTTTCCAAGTAGGATTTTAACCTTATATAATAAAATAAAACACTTTATATCAAAGAGATGAGCTCAAAGGTTTATGGAATAATTTTAATGAGAAAGATTTTATCAGTCAGGATGGTGTGCAGTTATGTGGAACCTTCTCAAGTGTCTTAATAAATTCTAAATAAATAATGTGTAGGATAGCTTATGTCCATCATCTACCTGATCATATAAAAAAATTTAAAAATCTATAAACCCTTCTTAATCTAAATCTATGTTGTGAACTTGAAATAAGATTAAAACTATCAAAATGTTCTTAAATATTAGCTGTTCTTTATAGCTCTTCCAAGCAACAGTCCATCCATCAACGTACCATACACAAATTTTTATACATATTATAGGTGCTCTTCCAATGTGTGCTCTACCGCGAAAATTTACATTCCAATACGTGATCTACCTTAGATTATTCGGATTAGCAGCAGGTACGTTAGTTAGCCTTATAAGGCTAACTAACGAAAATATCACGACTTAACCTAACCAATCGTCAAGGGCGTATAGTTGACCTAACGATTGGTTAGGTTAAGTCATGATATTTTCGTTAGTTAGCCTTATAAGGCTAGTTTCACGGTAGAGCACGTATTGGAATATGGTAGATCACAGTTTCGCGGTAGAGCACATATTGGAAGAGCACCCATTTTATATTCAAGTCAGGGGGGCTGAATCTTGTTTTCAAATCTTGAAGCAGGAAGTTCTGACAAGATTTTGTACATATTGTAGTTTGAATAGTTTGCCTGATCTTTGAGACGTGTGTTCTTGAGAGAAAACCCTCAAAGGATTTCTTTACAGCTTTTTCAATCTGTAAAGCTATAAGTTTGTAACCAATGTTTTAATAACTATGCATAATACTGAAACGAAGTAAAACCATTATATTTAAATAGATTTAGCCATAATTTATTAAATTTGGTGTAAACTATTTGTTGACCTACCTACCTAACACTAATTTTAATATTTTATTTTTGAACCTAGTTTGGGATATATTCTAAAATAATTTTAGAATAATTTTAAACTCAATAAATCATACCATCAAAGGTATATGAATATTTCAAAATTAATTTCTGATGATGCTTTCAAAGCAACACTTTCTATCTGTCAGCTTTTCCCACACTTCCTTTATATGCATTTATACGAGTTCATTACCTCTTCTCATTGGTTACCTGTGAATATTACAGAGTTCACATGTTCAAACACTTTCATATTTTCAGTAGGTCATACCATGCATTGAAGGACTCCTGCTTCTTCTTATGTTTACATTTAGTTTTTATTCATTCCATTTGTATGTTTTGGGTTATTATCTTGCTGTAGGTTAAAGTTTGAATCACTAAATCATGCATAATTAGCGGGAGCATCATGGTTCAAAGACTAATTAGCCATTAGCCATGAAAGACGTTCAGGAACCTAAGGGGAAAATTCTCAAATTGATCCATTTCAGTCTCCCCAAATACGGGCATACTACTTGATCGAGCGCCATGGGACAATAAAGGCGGACTCATTTATACGGAACAATGAGACACACGCTTTTCCCTTCAAAATGTTTATTTACATTATTTTAAATACACTACTGAGGTAATGGCAGCATCGAGAGCAGAGTATCGACCTGAAGCCGACTGTAATTAATCGAAATTAGATAAAAATTATATTACAACACGAACTGTGAATAACATCTTGTGATCACAACTGAAAACGAAAGTCTGCTTTGTTGAGGCGTGTTTCCTGCAGTAAATTGGGTTAAATTATGTGAAATTAAGTGTATTAAATGCAAAATTATTTTATTTAAATTAAAGAATTAAAAGACCGAAATATAATTCACTAATTAGCAACATAGAGAGAGAAGATATGAACTACAGTACATTTAAATTTCATTATTTAATGATTTTTTTTTAGGTAAATGTCATTTTTTTTATACTTTATTCGGGATTACTCGTGCTTTGCGGGTTTAAGATTTGATTGCTAACCAAAAATGGGGTACTCTTAAAATGCCGGTAAAGTTTTTGCGACATTCCTGTGGACCTTTTTGTCTGTCCTCCAAACGAGGGGTAGTTAAGAAGAAGGAAGAAAGTTCAATCAATTTATCATGTAAATTTTCTGCAATTCAGACGCTGGCACGCTTTCATTGAATGGATTTAGTATCCGCCTCTTACCGAGCTTTCCATCGTCACGTGGAAAATAGTTGGCGAGCTGTTTTCACAGGTCACCAAATTTTTTGTCAAAAGGAAGTCGGCAGCACAAAAGAGGTTGTGAAACACCGCTGAAGAGCGTAAGTCTAACATTAATACAAAATCTTTTTATAATTTTTACACGTATGATACATACTTTTCTTGGTTTTTATAACATTTATCAATTATCTTATTGACTATATACTTATCTCTATTTTTTGTATGAAATTAAAAAAAAACTGAAAAAAGTTATGAAGCCTATGCTGTAGCATGGAGATCTAAGTTTATTAAAAGAAAAGCTATTTATATATTTAAAATATATGTTTTATATGCTTTTACAACATAAAAAGTTATATACTCAGTTATATACATTTTTTTCAGTAACCACTGTGATAGAATAAATTCTAACGATTTCAGTTTGTTCTATAGAGAACTCACAGTTTGCAGTCCCCTTTTCTAATCAAGAAATTAGCTACATCAAAAATAGTTTGTGTACTTTTAGTATTCTTGATAATATTATGGAAGGGCTGATGAGATTGCAAATGCCGCGTCCGATTTGAAGCTCGTGTCCATGGACGGCCTCCCCTTGTAACCAAGACTCTCCCCTTACTCTCCAGCCATTTTTTTAAAATCTGCTATGAAGAATTAACTAGTCTTGGTTCGCTGTTGGTATCAAACCCAGGCCCGTTTGTTTGAAGGCAAACGCTCTATTGATCATGCCATAGAGGAGACATGCTTTTCAATACAATCATCTGAGACGGGGAGGATCGAGGGCTTTACCACTTTATTTACACAACATTATTGACAAAAGTTTTCACGATGCGATTGTCTTTGGCCCCCAAAACGTCCCTTTATGAACATTTTATACCTATTATTATATTATATTATGATATTATTATTATATTATTATTATAATTATGATTATTATTATTATTATATTATTATAATTATTATTATTATTATTATTAAACCCGGCATTAATCTTCATATGAAAATGTGATCGATGTGTGTGTTTTCTGAAGCTTTTTGCAGAGACGCAAGCTAACCAAGTGCTCAAATTCTGACGTTTAACCCTATATTGCATCCTGTTGCCCTCAGTCAACATACTGGAAAATTGTTTTAATGTACAATGTTAATTTTAAGCAACAAAACCCGCGACCTTCAATGAGTCATTCTATCCCCTGGCTGATTTCAAAACGAGTCTCAACCAAACTTCGTTTGGAAGTTCAACGCTGTGCGAAGAGAGGACTGCTGAAACCTAAATGAATGAAATAAATGTATGCAATATATGAAGGGCTAATTATAATCTCTCTCTCTCTCTCTCTCTCTCTCTCTCTCTCTCTCTCAACACACACACACACCACATTTATTTTTCTTACTCTTACAAAATTTTTGGGAATCCACCCAATATCCTTAGATGTACAGGGTGTCCATAAATGATTACCCTGATTAAAGCATGCTATAACTTTTAAATAAACACTCGTATTCAAACACAGTTTTGATCATAAGTAGATAACAATACAAAGTTTTGATACATAGTTAATGAACTTAATAAGCTTCCACATGTGCACCCCTAGTGGCACGTAAAATGTCTAAACGGTATTCACACTCACGCCACACATTTTCCAACATTTGTGGGCTAACTGTTGCAATTGCATCCGTAATGCGTTCTCGCAATGTCCTGATATCTGGAACAACTGTTGCATAAACCAAATCTTTAACATGACCCCAGAGAAAGAAATCCAGCGGGGTAATGTCTGGTGATCTTGGAGGCCAGAGGATTGGCTCGTCCCTGCCAATCCATCGATTTGGAAATGTTGCGTCGAGAGTTTCACGAACAACATGCGCCCAATGACGGGGTGCCCCATCTTGTTGAAAGATGACAGTTGGCTGCCTGTCCTGCAGCTGGGGGATGGCGTAATTGGTGAGCATATCCAGGTATACAGTTGCGGAAATAGTGTTCTCAGCGAAGAAGAAAGGACCAATTATCTGGTCATGCATTAGTCCACACCAGACATTGATCTTCGGACTGCCCCGAATATGCTCCCTTACGGCACGTGGGTTTTCCGATCCCCAAATACGCACATTGTGTCTGTTGACTCTACCACTAAGATGAAACGTAGCCTCGTCTGAAAAGCAGACACGTAACAAGAAGTCATTATCCTCGTCAATGCTGTTCAAAATGTCAATAGCGAATTGTTCACGTTTTGGACGGTCATCAGGCTTCACTTCTTGAACAATTTGTACCTTGTAGGTGTGTAACTTCAAACGTTCATGTAACACCTTGTGCACCGTAGACTTCGGTGTCTTTAGTTGGCATGAAGCTTGTCTCACCGATTTCCTTGGTGACCGTGTGAAAGCAGTTTGAATGTTTTCCACCGTCCCATCGGAAACTGATGGTCTACCACTGCTCTTTCCCTTTTCCACATTTCCAGTTTCCAAGAATTTTTTCATCCACGACTTAATTAACTTCACATCCGGTGGATTCTTTCCATACTTTGTTCTGAACCTTCGCTGAACACTGACAGGGGATTTTGTTTCAGCAAGCCACACAACACATTGTGCCTTCTTTGTCACAGACGCCATCTTAACTGAACAGCTACTACAGCGCTCCTAGCGGCGAATGCGGTAGACGAAACACACCAGCACAGAAACTCTATGCGTGTACGAGATCACCTGTAAAAAGAAAACGGATGTAAGATTCGTCATTAAAACATGAGAGCATACTGTTTTCAGGGTAAACATTTATGGACACCCTGTACTATTGCATTTTTCTGATAATTTGCCTTGCTTTTCATAACTTAAAGTCGTAAAAATTCCGCATGAAGAGTTTACAATAATGATTATGTTTGAGGTTGTTTAATCGTAACGGAAAAGTCATGTGACGGAGGTGACTTACAGTTTTACGCGGGACTCGAACCGCGGGTCGCTACATCATTAGAACGCCGAGAACTGTCAACACTCCAACTACTAGCCAGATTGAACGTCGCTTAACTTCGCTGATCTAACGGGAAGCTTTGTTGCGGGATGGCTACGACATACCCCACCAAAATGTACATTTTCAACACGACTGTACTTATAAAATAAAAAAAAAACAATTCCGTGACATTAAATCGAACCTAACATTCTTTTTTGCATTAATATTAATGTAAATTGTCTTTTACTCTTTTATAATTAACGACTTAAAAATAAAAAGCTCAAAATGGGAAAAAAAATGTTCCAAAATCTTTGATAATATTTAAATTTAGTCGGTTTTTTCTTTTAATCTCAACAGTGTGGATTCCCTTTTGTATATAATTTATAGACTTCTTTCTTAAATTTAAAAGTTTAAATAGGAAACGAGCCCTTTTTCAAACGATTAGGAATAATTTGTTTTCCCGCCATAATACAAATGCAAACTTAATTAGCTCCATCGACCTTTTGTGTTATTTTTTGAATTTTAATTTAGCTTCTCTTTGTTGGTTTCTTTATTTGCTCAACATAAAAGGGATGAAACGATTTTTCATTTTGGGTTTGTTTTTATTATTATTATTATTATTATTTTTTTTTTTAGAAATAATCTCGAAATTTCTAAAAGAATTTCTCGTACATTGAGAAATTTTCTTTAAGACAATTCTTGAAAAAAACGAAACTATCGCTTTATATATATATATATATATATATATATATATATATATATATATATGCCTGACTCAAAACGGTACCAGATGAGCCGGGTGTGCCTGGCTATGTGTGGTGGAGAGCGGAAGAGTACAACTCACTCCCCTACCAAGCCAGGCCAGACCTAGAGGCGGAGCCACCGGCTTGACCTTCGTGCGAAGAGAGACATACGCACGGAACTGCTACGAGGTTACGAGGTATATTATGTATATAATATATATATATATAAACGTTTCGACATATACTTCAGGAAGCTTCAGAAAACTGATTATAAATTTTTAAAAAGTACAAAATAATGAAACTATTAGGGTATATAATTACGGAAAATTCAATATCACAAATTCTAGAGATTAACGAGACTTTCCCGTAAGTTCAATATTCTTATTGCGTGAAGTGCTACGTCGTAGTCAATGTCGTAAGACCGCTTCCCGTTCATCAGCGAAGTTAAGTGACATTGGGTCGGATAGTAGTTGGATGGGAGACCAGCTTCTGCGTTCAGACTATGTGGTTCGGGTCCCATATAAAGCTGTAGGTCCCCTCCCTCGTACGACTATACACGTTACGAAAGGGTTATACAATGCCATAATTTTTTTTTTATTGTGTCAATCCACACTTATTGGAGTTTTATCAGTTAATAAAAGTATTGAAGAAATATTCAATTTCGTTATATTTCATATTTATTTCTGATTTATTTTCCTTAATTAATTACTGGAGTGTGATTCCGACAGTCTTAAATTGTGAAAACCATTTGTTTTATACAGGGTGTTATCAAATTATGTTTCATAAATTAGTATACATATTCAGGACATCAAAGTGAACAAAAAAGTCCCTATGAACATAAATCCGCAATCGCTTCGTTTCCGAGATACAATGTCTTTTTGCCGAGGACCATCCAATTAAAATGAAAGTCATTAAAGTTTATCAAAGTCGTAATTTGAGAGTACGAGTATTTTGTTATTTGTCGTTTTAGACACCAAAATTATTTCCTTCAATTCATGTGTCACTCTCGTGTAATGTTACAGAGCGTTATGGAGCAGTATTCTTTTGAACAACTTGCTGATATGCATCTCGTGTTAGAAAGATGCTAGGCAACGCAGCTGCTGCCCAACGCCTATATGCTGAAAGGTATCCTAATAGGTGATTACCATCGAGGCCTACATTTCTTTCTGACTGTTGCAGGGAAACCATCTTTAGCACTTGCCGTAAATAAACTTTGATAAACTTTAATGACTTTCATTTTAATTGGATCGTCCTCGGCAAAAATCAATGTATCTCGGAAACGAAGCGATTGCGAATTTATGTTCATAAGAACTTTTTTGCTCAGTTTGACGTCCTGAATATGTATACTAATTTATGAAAAATAATTTGATAACACCCTGTATAATATTGAAAAATTCTTTAAAATGGTGTTATCCGGGTTTTTCTGGGGTCTTTTTTTCAAATGTTCGTGAATTTTGCTCGGTTTAAACTTGTGTTGAAGCGCTCTGAGGCGGATTGTGTTTGTGGTGTAACTAATGTAAGAGGAGTTACATCCTTCTTCCTAACATATAAACTGGGACGCCACGTTTGTACTTTCGCTCTCAGAATACTTTTATCTCATTGAAAAATATGAGGACAAACAGTTAGGTTTGTACTATTTATCTTATTATCTTTAGTCAAAATGTTCTCGTTAATAATTTGTTTTAATATCTTATTTTCTTCTTTAATTTGTTCAACAGTTTGGGATTGAAAGTATATGTAATGATATTATTTCTGGTCGTATCGTAATTTGTTCAAACATTTTGATAAGAAATTTTTTATAATTTTTTTTCAATGAAGAATAAAGGGAATGAACTCATTGTTTGCTACATTTTGCTTTATTCTTTCCATCTCTTCAAGAAAAATATCTCATTTTGATGAAATTTTGTATGCATGATGTAGTAATATTTTTATTCTGGAAACTTGGAATTATAATATGTATAAAGATCTTTAGTCCGTTGATTTTATATAAAAACTTCTTACGATCGATCCATCCTCAACTGAAATTTCAAAATGAATTAACATCCATAAAGTTAAATTCTCTATCTTTACAAATTTCATCAAATTTAGTTTTAATGATTATCTCATTTCTTTTATAAAGAGTCCAGAAATTATAAGCATTCGTCAATTACTGTTGAAAAGGAAAATGAGAAGTGCTCATCATTTCTGGATCTAAAAATTCGGAGATGCACAAATGAATTCAAATCTAAAGTTTTTCGCAAGCCTCTGATCATAATAACTTGTATGTTCATTTTATTCTCAACATCACCCCTTGATAAAACTTCCAATATTTTCTTGCGTGTTCCCAGAGTATTGAGAGTTGTTAGTCCTGAATATTTAGTTTCCGAGTTATGCCGTATTATGAACATTGGTATTAAACTGCTATCCTATTCCATTTCTAGAAAATTGTTTAAACAAAGCTAAAAAGTAGTATCATAAAATAGTATAATTCACAAAGAATTTGATCATAACAATATCCTTCGCCACGTAAATTTCGAACATCTCCCGATCTTACTTCAAACAATTGGCATCAACATAGTCTTTAAAATATAAAAATACTGTTAAATCTCGCCTAATAAAGAATAGTCCTCATAATGCTGCTGACTGTGTCTATTCGATTGTATTTACACAACGTAACTCAGTTTATAGAGGTTAAATTGGATAAACTTTAGACTTTAAAGTATAATGTACCTCACTGTCTTTATATGCAAAATTCAAAATTACATGATGAGTAATTGTTGTTCATAAGATTTTTTATCGAACATTGTCCATTTGGGGGGGGGGGGGGGGCTTTGTAAATTGATGCTAAATTTGAGATTAATTAGTGCAAATACCTTCGTATGTAAAATTTATGCATTTATGTAGGACGACAAATAATTCTAATGCATTGTTTAACCAAATATATAGATATAATCATAGTGTTAACTGAGAGTTTTCAAATTCTTGTTAAGAAAAAAAAGCAGTCTTTACTTGAACTTTGAAAATAAAGTGAATACCGCACACTTTTTTTCATAACAACGGACTCATTATAAGTTTTTCAGTATAATAGATACGTTTATGAGGAAGTTGCTATACATGAAATAAATACCCACGCAAAGGGTAAAAGTAAGCATTATTTTGAGACTGAGACACCCTTTATTGATTTATAGAGAGTCTACACACAGTCGTTTTAAAGAGTATGGTAAAGTTTCTGAACACATTTATGAGACTGATTCAGAGTAATGTTCCCTGCGCAAAAATTTATAGTCACCTCTAATTCATTATAAACTTATACGAGGCATTTCTGTACATTCCTTAAAAGTTGGCAGCTGCTGCTAATTTGAAGAAAAACGTCTGGAATTTGTTCTTGGTAAAACTGTTAATTTATTAGCAAATTTTCGACATACTTTTCTCATTTTTCATTGAAGAAAAGTTTTGCTTTACGGGAATGGGTTATTTGTGAAGGTTAATTTGCATCGTACTATTTTATTAAGATGTATCCTAACTTGAAAGTGGATATGGAAGCATTCTTATTCTTATTATTATTATTATTATCAGTAGTAGTAATAGTAGTTGTAATAATAGTGGTGATAGTAGTAGTAGTCTAGTGCTAACTAAATATAATAGAGAGTAAGGGCTCTCAAATTTCATCTTCATACTTAAGTTCTTGAGGTAGTATATATTTTGTAATATAGATTTTCTAACCATGCGCGTACCGTAGTTTAAGAATTGCTCTCATGTGGGTGAGAGAACTCAATTAGTGGAAGACTCGAAATCAATGCATATATTATATTATTTGCATGTATTATATTATTATTATATTAGACATATATGCATAATGGCTAATATTGATTTTTACAGACACCAGATTACACCAAGTTATTTGGTCGTTTTAGATTGGTTACGGTAGTTATTTCCCACGTGACCAGTTTCAGTCAATCATGATCTTTGTAACAAGTTTCGACTGTCAAAAGCACTAGTCTCAGCGAAACTTAATATTTACCATATATATTTACCATATATATATATATATATATATATATATATATATATATATATAATATATATATATTTACCATATATATATATATAGTTGTTAAAAAAACACAATAAACGTGTAAAAATAAATAAAAGAATAAAGTCCTCAAAGTTAAAAAAAAAAGTCCAAACACTAAAAACTGCGAAGTTTTTCGAGAACAACCGCTCTCATCATTCAGGTGGCAGAAATACAACTAACAGTAAAAGTCACAATTATTAAAAGATATATATTAAAAACGTCATGTTTCAGGCAACTCAAATCGACGTAGAAAATTGAAAAGTAGATTTTGAGAGCCAAAAATTGGTCATAAGATCAAGTGAAATAGTCCCTCATTTTTTATTAAAATTACCTATATTTTTTATAATAAAAGAGACAACGAGTTTACGGTTAGCATTATTATTAATTATTAATATATCGGTGTAACTTGGGATTATTAATATCAATATTATATTCACTATTAAAACGATGCTGAGTTCATTTGTTTAATATTTTCAGCTGCCACCAGGGGGCTAAATGTAACACAATTTTGGGTAAAAAGGAAAAAAATGCTTCTATTTTAGGTTTATCAAACTATTATAAAATTTTATCTTAGAATTTTCTAATAGTATGATTAAGATTCTTAAATGATAAGAATTCGTTTTGTAAAAATGCCTTTTCATATGCTTAATACCTTCAGCTGCCACAAGAGGGCTGAAGTTAACTTAAAAATGACAATTAAGTATGATTCTGTATTTACTTCAAAAAGGGAACAGTAATAAATTAGGATGTCTCTCCTCCTTTATACTGGCTTGAGACAGTTAAGAAACGTTATTTCGTGCCTTAGCGGAGTTACCACCCTTTCCCCAACCAACCTCCCTCTAGAAAGGGTTCTTGCTGAAGACTATTTAGTAATTTGCTTTTGTGTCAAATTTTGGCTGTTTTTTCCTTGATTCTAATGTAGCACGAATCCAACCGTCTCTGTTTGTAGGTCCGCAGACTGATCCAGCAGCGTCTGTAACGAGCTTGACGCATCTCTCTACGGCTTGTGTATGACATGGAAACTGAAATAATTCTGAATGAAGAGTAGTACCATGTTTGATGCATGATTCAATATCATCAAGAGAAACTCCTTTGGTTATCGGTGGTTCTGCTATCTGAAAATCTTGCCACATAATGAGATCTGTATAGTCTTTGGCATAAAAATTTATTTCTGTCACCTTAAAATACCTGATAACATCTGTTTCTTGAATGCATGCCCTTGCTTTTATGATACGCCTAAATCCCAACTGACGCACATGCTCCCTTTCATCAGCTATCATTGCAATGAGAATGTTTTCTTGATTTGCGTAATATGCATTTCGCTGAATGACTGAGTCATGTACTCTCCTAAGCTCTTCACGGAGATACCTGCTTCTTGCAATCATTGCCACATATGTTTAGCACCATATTGGCATAATGGTTTACGCTTTATCTGAAACCACATTGGTGCGTATACCCTAACAATGAAAGTAGCTAATTCTTGTAAATTGCCTGAAGGATTCTCTGTGCTTGCATATAACCGCAGAGTCCTGTTTGCTGTGGTGAGCCACCTTGAATGTGATATATTGCCTGGACTCTTATGACTAAGACTCTTTGAGAATGTTCCACTTGATATAGCCTTGTGAATTTCAAGAAGGTATTTCTGGTCAGTACTTATGTCATCTACATCAACTTCACACATGTCCTCTTGAATTTCAATGGGTTTGAAGTTAACTATGGGAAGCTTTTCACAGTCTGAAAGTGCTCGGCCAATTTCTCCTGAAAATGCTCTTGGTCCAGTAGTGGTACCATCCAAGTGATGAAACAGATGGCGCAATGGAAGTTCATTAAGGTGTAAAAGGCATATCAGCCACTGCAATGGCTTATTAAAGGCTTCTTCCAGTAAACTTATTGTGCCTCCAATACTACCAGTGTTAACCACTGTCGAATCACAGCCAACTGCAACGATGTTCCCTATATCAACATTCCTTTCTTTCAAGCAATTCACTAGCGCTGTACAAATGTATTTAGCTTTGCCACTGGAAGGTGTCACATGTGCAAAGTACAGATAGTGTGGTTCAGATATTATGCTGATATGCTCTTCGCGTTTGGTTCTTTGGTGGTTAGAGCCATCACTCTCCTGGACTTGAATCATTGTTTTATCCTTTCTGCCATCAAAGTATAATCCCCGCATGGTTTTTGGCTCTCCTATCTGTTGTAGTTCCTTTCTCTGTTTTTGTCTTTCACGTCTTAGCTTACTTCTGTCTATAATATTCCCTTTGTCTTCGGGAGTAACAATTTTAAGATCTGCCAATACTGCAGAAGCAATAGCAGCCCCAGCTCTGTCCGACATTTTAAATCTATCACAAGTAATTGCTAATGAAGGCAGTGGCTCACGCATCTGTTGTTCTGATATTACATATTGAGTCGAGGTTGTATCTTCCTCATTATCTTCAGATATCTCTTCTAGTTGTTGAAGTTCACTTGTCTCTGTTTCGATTTGTAAGTTGGACGTATTGGTTATAGCAGCACTAGTTGTTTGTGAGGATTCCAGACGTGCTTTTTCCATTTCCTTTCGATGTTCTCTTGCTTGTAATCGTCTTGTGTGTGCTATGTCAATGCTTCCTATCACCATTATTCTGCGTGTTCGTTGGTCATTAAAAATCCTGCTCTTTTGGAGGACTTTCTTACTCTTTTCACATGAGCATCTCCTAAACTCCTTACATTTGCAGGTGCAGATGTCAAACAAAGTGCATTTTGAAGAGTTTTCAAATTCTTCAAGCTGATTTTTGTACTTAGGCTGATCCTTGCGTGACTTGTATGGTTTTAATAAGGACCTGTATTTATCATGGTACAACTCGCATCATCTGTAAAACGCGTGTATGTGAAACTATTGGCAAAGAGCCTTCTTCCAAATATTTTCTACCTTTTTGGAAACTGCCTCTGCTATTTCAGAAAATGAAGGCTCCTTGTTATTCATCTGCTCCTTCACTAAATGTTTTGTGAACAGGTAATCTTTCATAATGCCAGTTATAAGTTGGTGTTGCATATCACTCATCTCACAAGGTACTTCAAATATGGCACACTTCATATGTTCTCTAGTGAAATGTTTATATTTAGTATTTGATGCCATAATATTTTTAAGAAAAATTCACAATCACAAAATATCCTGTAACTTCAAAACATTATATAATTAATATATATAATATATTTATAAGTATTATAATATATTATATAAATATATAATATATTATATAAATAAACTAAAATTATATAATACATTATAACAAGCATTTTATAATAAAATCAATATTATCTCTATATAAATCACTTTAAAATAAAGTTTTTAAATATTCCGATCATATTAAAAAACTCTCCGATCAACTGAGCGACTAGGCCTACTACCTAAGAAGACAAGTGTTAACACCGTGTTCTAATGACTCACAGAAAGAAATTCCTTCACACCAAAACCCTCCCCCACAACCCTCCCCAAACCCTCCCCCACAACATTCAGTGTAGTCTCAGCATGACTCAGTTACTCTAAATTGTGTTAAATTCAGCTCTCTTGTGGCAGCTGAAGATATTAAGCATATGAAAAGGCATTTTTACAAAACGAATTCCTATCATTTAAGAATCTTATCACCTATTAGATAATTCTAAGATAAATTTTATAATAGTTTGACAAACCTAAAATAGAAGCATTTTTTTCCTTTTTACACAAAATTGTGTTAACTTTAGCCCCCTGGTGGCAGCTGCAAATTTTAAACAAATGAACTCATATTTTGGCAGGCATATTTCGTCAACTAAATGCAACTTTTAATCACTATTAGAACTTCATCCTAGAAAAAAAGTATTTTTCGCTCCACCCTACTATACATATTTATGTTGATAAGGACGGCTTTTAAAGTCAATAGTTTCGCCGACGTAACCCTTAGAACAGCCTCTACATGGAATCTTGTATATACACCACAGCTAGAAGAAGAGTTGGGAAATGAATTTTTTTGTAAAAGACCGCAAGTAGAGCACAGATTCCGCATGCGGCTTTATGCGGGATATTCCATCTATGGAAGCCCAGTGCTATACCAGAATATTTGAACGAAATGCTGTCATTGGCTCGATGCGACCTCTGATGCAAAAATGTTACATACGTGTTTCATCAAGTTTTGAAATATGCGCCAGGTTGTGTTAACATATATATATATATATATATATATATATATATATATATATATATATATACAGTGTGTGTGTGTGTGTGTGAAAATTATTTCACGAAAGTAACACGTGAAAAATATTTATGATGAATAAAACCACGAAGGAAAGGAAACACAGAATGGTGCTCAAGCGCTTTCGTCTAATGACATCCTCAGGAACACTCCTCAGTGTTCCTGAGGATGTCATTAGACGAAAGCGCTTGAGCACCATTCTGTGTTTCCTTTCCTTCGTGGTTTTATTCATCATATATATATATATATATATATATATATATATATATATATATATATATATATATATATATATATATATATATATATATACAGTGTGTAAATATATGGGATTGAACTCAGAATAGTCCACTGAGGTTTTTTTCATAATATACACAGACCGTGCATGGAACAAGGAATTCTTCTGGGAAAATTAAATCCACTATAGTCCGAATAAGTAATGGTAAATGACAAACATTATAGTTTTTTTCTGTCCCAAAGCTGGATCCTATCTGCTTTGCAGGTAGCTGGTAAGGGAAGCTATATTTTAGGGCCTCTTTGCGAGTAACCCGCTGCCCATGTCGGGCTTACATTATGAAAAAGAAGAAACTATAGTGTTTGTCATTTACCACTACTTATTCGGACTATAGTGGATTTAATTTTCCAGGAAGAGTTCCTTGTTCCATGCACGGTATGTGTGTATTATATATATATATATATATATATATAGGAAAATGAAAAGGGTTATTGGCAGACAATATGGCAGTCCACATGACAAATATTATAAATACATTAACAGTTCACATACTAAGGATAGAAATATATACAGTTGATTAGAAATAATACAGTAATGACGAAGTTAAGTGGAGCTACAGACAGACGTTTTTGTTCCAAGCATTCCATAACTTAGAGCAGTGGTTCCCAAACTTTTCACCACAAAGGACCCCTTTTATTTATTTTTTTTTCCCACGGACCCCATGTTTTTGGAAGATTCCGTCTACCAAACAAACTGTTTTTATTAACTAATAATTAACTCGTTTTCTCATTTTTCACTATCAAATAAAGGACATATAAGTGAGTATGCAATTAAAATACAGCGTATTAAAAAAGTATTAATAATTCCAGCCAAGAGCAAGGAAACTTGAAATTTTAGCCTGAGTAAATGTACGATTTCCAATGGAGCCTCTCGAAATATTGAAAGCTCACGGACCCCCAGTACTACCTTCGCGGACCCCCAGGGGTCCGGGGACCCCAGGTTGGGAACCACTGAGTCTTAGAGGATAAACGGCAGGACTCGTGGATAGCTTGGATAATCGGGTTTGTTGAATTTTTAATTCTTTGTATTAGACTGTATTGAGCACGTCTTGTTACTTTCGGGAAGCTCGGGACATTGCGGGTAGCAAACATTTGCGAAGCTGAGCATCTCGGGGGTAATTTATGTAAGTCTAAAAGACCTGTTTTACATCAAATTTAGGGTTCTGCCAGAACCTTTTTTATAATTCACCCAGAGTTACTGTCCGTATATATTACTGCAGAAAGTACGAAAGAGAGTGTCTTTAAACTTCACTTGTACAGAACCGAAAGTTCCTTATAGTCATATTCGCTTTAGCACAAAGGCTTCCAGATTGTTTTCTTGTATCTGAGTCATCACTCAATTGGCTGGTAATAGTTTGACCCAAATACTTAAACTCTTGTACTTCCTCAATTACTTCACCTTTCATTTTAAACCTAATATCAGCTGGCTGATTACAGCTTTTAGGATGAAATTGCATAACCTTAGTTTTTGTAACATTAAAAAGAATATCATGTTTCTCGAATACACTTCGAAAGCCTTTAGTAGTTGATCCAGACCTTTAACAGAGGGACTGATTAACACCATATCATCGGCATAAACTAAGTTATTTATCCTTGCGTTATATATACAACACCCACCTGTTGCCTCATTAAGTGAAGCAATTAATCCGTCAATATACACACTAAACAGCATAGGGGAGAGCAAGGAGCCTTGTCTCACCCGGCAAGAGGAGCCAAAACATTCGGATAGTACATTGCTCCACCTAACGGTAAAAGATTGGTGGGAATACCAAAATTTCAATAAATTTAATATGTACATTGGGAACCTTCCTGTCTTGTAGTTTTTTAAATAAAATATTGTGGTTCACTCTATCATATGCCTTACTTATATCTAGGAAACAGCTATAAATAGTTGAATTACTGTCACTGTATTTAGATATTGTTTCTTTAAATACATAGATACACAGGTCAGTTGAGTGGGACCTTTTAAAACCAAACTGATTTGGAGATGTCCATGGGTAATCATTTAACCGGAGTAACAAGAGTTTTTTCTAGTAGTTTAGAGAAGCAGGAAGCGACAGCAATAGGCCTGTAATTATTGCTGGACAGAATGTTTCCATACTTATTTTTGACTAGGGGCAAGATATATATATACCCTCATGAACTCTGCAGGGATATAGCTATGAGCAATGATATATGCAGACATACTATGTGTGTGTGTGTGTGTATATATATATATATATATATATATATATATATATATATATATATATATATATATAGATAGATAGATAGATAGAGAGATAAATAGATAGATACAGATAGACAGATATAGATAGATACAGAGGAATTTGTAAATTAAGGAAAATTTGTAATGAATATTCTTTTCCAATTTCTTTTGCAAAATTTATTTGTGAGTTAAAAGAGAAAAAAGAGCCGATATGCGCCAAAGCAATTTAAGTTAATGAAGTAGAAAATGCCACGGATTCGAACTTTATTTGTTTGCGAGCAATACAGCGCATTGTAAATGACGGCCAATTGCAGAGGAACAAATTCCAAACACAATTTATTTCTTACCATTTAAAAATAACAAAAAACTATTCATTTCTTTCTTTAGCGTAGTTTTTCCCATGCATTTGAAGAACATATCCTCACTCCCATGCGCGCACACACACACACACACACACACACACACACGTTCCCATCTCCGCATAAACGAGGTACCAACTTTTTTAAATCCATATATTTAAAAAAAATTAATTAACCACACCAAATTTAACCTAACCTAACCTAATCTTAGTACCATCGAATCGAGAAAGGCGTGATAAGTGTTTCGGACGCAGTTAAGGGCTCAAAGGGTGGTTTCTGTCGAATCATTAAATAGTGAGGTACTCGCTAATCTAGCCTAGCCTAGCTAGCCTAACCTAACCTAAACTAACGTAACCTAATCAGGAATAACCTTTTTCTCGACAGTAAAAACAAATCGATTTTTTTAACAAATTTTTTAATGTTCTGAGGTATGAAAAGTGTTACCTCACAAAAAAAATTACTTCACTACATCTATGAATAACCATACACTACTTATGTTCACTTGCCTCCGCGCGCAGACACTATCTATCTATCTATGTGTATATACTTAGTTATAAAAGTGCAAATTCCTTCTACATTTTTGTAGGTGGTCATTGAAGTTACATTAGTTCCTTCATGTAACATATTTTGCTTTTTTCAAATTTTTTATCACTTACGCTTTCATTAAAGTAGGTAGGGGTTCCATTACAAAGTTTAGAGAATGCGCTCTTTTATCAGGTATAGCAATTTTTTTTTCGAATTTCACTCGCGTTAAGATTTTAATTAAAAACTCGAAATCAAATCACTACTACTTCATGCTACCTCAGGATTTTATGCACCCAGTTTTTTGTCTTGTTTCATTTTATTTTAGGTTAGGTTAGATTAAATTTGGTTAGGTTTATATATAATATATATATATATATATATATATATATATTACCCTTTCTTGGACACACGAGGTTTGAACTGAAACGTAAATTAACCAACCAGCTGATATGGAAATGCCCTCAATTTCGAATAAGATGCATTTCCTCTCAAATAATACAATTGGCAGCCTGTTAAGTTTATAGACAAAATTCCTTATTCTATGTGTTCGCATATATATAAATATACATGTATGAACTGTAACGTCACATACGTTGGAAAAAGTGCCCGTCACTTTTCCACTCTCATATGCGAACACAAAGGTATTTCCTCTCGAACACAGCAACATTTGACAAAACCAATGAATTCAGCCATTAGAGATCATTTTGTCTCGAGTAATCATACTATCCGTCAGAGCATTTTTTAAGCTTTCCCACTGGGCGACAAAGGCAGATCGGGAAGTGGGGGTGGGGGTTAAGGTAGGGGTGTGCTGCCAATTTCTTAACAACCGGTTCTGATACAGATAGGGGTGTAAATCGGCGAGCGCCAATGGCGCGAGTCATTAAGCTAGGGGGTCTGGGGTGAACGGTACCTCCCCCAGCGGGGTCCGGGGCGGAGCCACGGAAGCCAACGCACTTTAGCTTTTCCAAACAGCATTTTCTGACATTTTGGTAGAAATTATTTAACATATTCTTTATACTCACTAATGACATAATTATCTAAAAATAAACTAATTTTTCATCAAAAAATAAATAAATATTGAAACGACCAGTGCTTGTGATACTACCTATATTTTTCTATAAAATCCTGAAAAAATGAAAAAATTTAGATATAAATAAATTTCTACGGACTGTTAAATACTTGTTAAAAACAAACAAACGGTTCGGTGATCCAATCAAAATTTAACAACCGGTTCGGGCGAACCGGACCGAACCGGTCCCAGCACACCCCTGGATTAAGGATACTATGGATCCGGATGTTCCCTAATCAGGCCACGATCCCCGTGTGGTCTGGAATAACACTTGCATTATCTATATATAAATATTCAATGTAAATTTCATAATTACACTTAGGATAAACGTTCTAATTGTGGCATATGTGCATGTATTATATGTATTTATATGGCTTCCAAGACAATGCTCCCAAGACAACTCCCAAGACAATTCTATTTTTACAAATTTTGAAAATTCCTTGTCGCCCAGTACCCTAAAATTTCATTTACTGGGCGACAAATTTTCTTCACTGGGTGACATTCATGTCACCCACTCACTAGGTTAAAAACTCCTCTGCCATCTGTAGCTCAGAGTTCTCCATTCTAGCCATAAATGATTTTCAAAAAGACCTCAATATTTCAGAAAGTTTGTTTAGATGGCATTTGAGGCCCCATTTAAATGACTGTTCATCATCAACGGATCTTTTAAGTTTAGGAAATGTTTTCTCATTTGTATTTTGTTTGAAACTTTTTAGATTTTAACGTTTTAAATTACTCAGTGACAGGTTCATTGTTGTATTTATTATTTTTATTTGCTTTAGCCTTGAAACTGGATAGAGGTGACCCGAAAATAGTCGGTATTAAAACATGTTCGAATTCGTACTTGTTATTTAGACCGGTATGTATGTGTGTATATATAATATATATATATATTATATATATATATATATATATATATATATATATATATAAAGAGAGAGAGAGAAGAGAGAGAGAGAGAGAGAGAGATATATGCAATGAATGAAAATGAATAAAGCAAGTAAAATGGGATAAAATTTAAAGTAGAATAAACCGAAAAAATATAAATAGTGTTCGGTGACAGCGAAGCTCTTCATTCATCATATTGTACATGTAGTATAAAATGTGAAATTACATCAGTATGAATATGTTGGGGAGTCAGGTCATAAAGTTCCTGCAATAAATCAAAGTAAAATGTATAACTTGGCTCTTGACTGATGACTCTGTCTAATTTTTCATGCATTATTTATTTTTTCATTTTTTGTATAAGTTGAGAATCATCAAGGGTTTGGTACTAGAACTAAAGTATTGCTAAAAAATGTTACCAATCAGATTCTCAGTAAATAATATCGACCAATATGCTCGTATTTATGAAAACAAACTGCGATTTTTGTAACAGGAAAAAATCATTCATTTTTAGATTAGGTTAGTTAAGGATATAAGGTTAGGCTAAGTTATAAGTTCACTTAGATTAGAAATGAGGGTTTACTTTAAAAATTCAAACACATACTCTGTTAATAATCATATAATGTCCATGTACTGCATTGGAATTAAGATAAAGGAGATCAAAATACACTTTTGCTTTATCTAATAGTTCAATAAAATGGCCTGAATAAACTTCACAAGTTACATCATTGACGTTCAGGAAAGTTTCAAAGTTGAAAACTTTTAAAATTTTTGAACGGAAATTTTCTCATACCAAAATTCAATGTATTTTACTTGCATAATTTCCAAATGGAACTTTCAAACTTATGGTTCTCCCGAACACACAAGAAAAAATTGTCGGAATTTTATCAAACTAGCATTAGGTGCTAGCGCGCGCGCGCGCACGCACACACACACACACACACACACACACACACACACACACATATATATAATAGGATGACTTGAACACACATATATATATATATATATATATATATATATATAATAGGATGACCTGACGTTCTGGTATTCCGGAATTGTTCCTCTTTATGGACATTTGTCGTTGTCTTCTGAATATGTCCCCAAGGTCTGTTATTTTAAGTTCCTAATTAAGTATTTAATAACTACAATTCCAGCTTGAACATATACTGTATGTTCCTCACAACTATTTCCTTTGTATTTCGGAGACGAGTGAATTGTTTATGTAAATGTGATCTCATTTCCGTATTACATAACTGTCTGAACGAGAATTTTGGTCTTCTGTCAATAGGGCTACAGCTTTATAGTTGTTTATAATTTTTATATGGTTATTTTTATTTATATTATTATGAAATTTGCTTATAAATTCTCAGTCCGGAAATATCTGCCCTGCCTTTGAAAGCGACTAAAAGAAGTTCCCTGTCAGAGCTGGCTTTAAAGCTTGAATCTTCCTTTTTCCGTTTGTATATATGCAGGATATTTCCTCGTACTTTGGCATCTACGAGTATATAATATAATTGAGGCAGAGTCTGTCAAAAAAAATTATTTCAAAAGCTGAAATCGGATACCAAAAATTTTGAAAATAAATTATTTAAGTTCACGAGGAACTTTTGTGAAACTTAACAATTGACCACCCCAGTAATTGGGGAAGCCGAAGGCCCCAGCACCGCAGGTCTAGCTAAATGGGCCCGTAGAGCCCACTTTAGCTAGTTTCTCTAATTTTAACAAAAAATCTAGCGAAGACCTTGAAGAGATTCTGGGAAACGCCGGTAGGAGATTAAAGAACGTTTAGTAAATTTGCTACGAAAGCAAATACATGATTTTAGAGTAATTTAAAATTTGCACCTTACTGAAAAGTATCACAAATCAAGACCCACATAAAACATGAACTGAATATATCGGTAGCCACTTTTTCCTCACATACCCAAACATTTCAGTCTGTACTACACCAACGGATGTAGGGGTAGTGATCGGCCAGGGTCCTTGGTAAGTGACATATCAGAGATACCACAAAGGACACGAAGGTTTGCTTTGTGTCGTCAAACATGATCACAGGTTTACCAGATGTTTGATTGCGACCGTGGCGTAAATATTTCAGAGAGAAGTCACAGTGTGGTAAAATGTCGTGTATGCCATTCGAAAGAAGAAACTTCGAGATTCAAAATAAGAAGTAGACGGTTATCATAAATAATGTATAATATATATGTCAGGAGAGGAGAGGAGAGGAGGGGCAACGAGCTTGACTTTCGTGAAATGAGGAATCGTCGCACAGAACATTTGAAAGGTTGAAAGGAGCACCAGTTTCGATGCCGCGTCCAGCGCAGAATGTTCACTTTTTGAATACTAAACAATCCAATTATGGTCCCTTTCAACGCAAGGAAAGTTATATCCCGAAAACTCCAAAGAATGCAGAGACGCCACAAAGACAGTTGGAAATGCGATATACTCTTATTTACCCTCCTATTTATTCTCAATCAGAAGTCACTATTGTATGTAAGTACAGTTTTTGACTTTCAGCCAACTTATAAATATCACTCTCAAATAAACCAAGTTAGAACGATAGAAAGAAACTCAGCAAATCACTTCGTTTCGTTTTAGTTAATTCATAATTTAAATGGAATTTAAAATTTTTTACACACAGAAAAAATAAATAACAGTCAAATGTAAACAAAGATTTAAAGAAAGTAAATTTGAAATTGTTGCTTCACAAGATGACTCCAGAAGAAATACTTTGTATAATAGGAAATGAAACATGTTCTGAAGAGACAAAAAAGATAACCGAAAACACTTCTACACCTTTGTGAAAAGAAAAACGCAGTGTAAAGAGAAAAGTGGTCCGTTGATAGCTGGGGCGACCGAATACACACATGACCCATAAAAAATGAGCGAACTGCTTAGGAAACAATTTAACTCTGTTTTAGCACCCCTAAGTCTGAGAAGGAAGTAGGAAATTCAGATGATTCGGGCACGAGCTTATTAATAAACTTAAGAGTTCTTGGAAGGAAATTTAATTAAGGCTCTATCACAAATGTGAGAAAATTCGGCACCAGTGAACATGAACATTGCCCCCTTATTTAAAGGAGGTAACACAGCAATGTAATGCCTAAGAATTACACAGGCCTGCGAATGAGAACTTTATAAGAGTTGTTTTCTTACTAATAACTTATTTTATGTAATTCAACTACGCTGATTTCGAATAAGGTGTCCATTTTTATAAAAATCACGTAAGGATTTTCTGCAAACTGGAAGGGAAAAAACAACAACATAAATAAATATTATTTATTTCAATTTACATTAGGTACCTCTTTCGCTTTGTTATACTAATTACAAATGCTAACAATTTTAAAAAGAACGAAGACTATTAACGTCAATTACATATTCATCATGCTAATGACCCACCTTCCCTGATATCTCTTCTCCATTTCTTTGATGTCTTGGTAAAACCAAGCATTTATAAGCATTTATAGGCAGTAGTTTTTAATCAAAATTTAATGAAAATTACTTACATATCTGATATGAAATATGACATTTTGTGAAAAATCTGTACTCGATGGCAAAACATGAATATTATTTTCGGAATCAACGTGCAAACATTACTATATAAGTGATAAAATATTTCGGACAAAAAAACCATCGCAGGCCTGTGTTATCGTTCAGTAGCTCTCACCTCCCACCTTATAAAGTGTTTTGAACTTATAAATAGAGGCAAAACTACTTACTACCTACAAGTCAAGAATTTATACAATCCAAACACTGTAGCCTAAGGAGAAGATTGTAGACACTAATCGACCAGGGAAGTACTCCTGGGAGGGACGTTAGGAAGGAGAGAGGGAGGACTGGAACTCCCATTTCTCCTGTCACTGTCCTCCTTTGTTGATCCTTTTCCGTGTCTCATCAACCCTGTCATCAGTCCAGCATGCTCTCAAACACACCCTTCTCCCTCTATTCCTCACTAAACATACATGCATCTTACACACTAAACAATCTTTTCAAAACTCTAAAAAAAAATTAAAATTCATTAAGATCAATATTTTTTGTTCTGGCTCTCTTCTCTTTCGATGTGCGTTTTTTTTCTGTTTTTTTTTTGTGGGCATTCGTCCTTGGTTCCTCATTCCTGCATTAAAAAACATGGCTTCAAGGCTGGAAGATCATGCCTATCACAGCTATTAGACCACCAGGAGAAAATATTGGAAACATTGTGTCGAAGATGAAACCTAAATGTAAGATATACTGACTTTGCTAAAGCTTTCGATAAATGTGACCAAGAAATTATAGTACACAAACTTAAGAATAGAAGAATTACAGGAAAGCTTGGAAGGTGGATATTTAATTTTCTGACTAATGGTAGCAAATGGAGTTAAATCAGAAGTCTCAGAAGTCATGAGCTCTGTCCCACAAGGTACAGAATTAGCTCCCTTGCTCTTCATATATAAAGATTGCAGACATTGGTGCAGATATTAATGACGGTATTGTATCATGTTTCACAGATGACACAAAGATATGCAAGGAAATATTGAACGAAGGTGACATAGAAAAATTGCAAAACGACACAAACTATGGAAAAAATAAGTCCTGCTCCAACTAGAGTAGCCTAAACACAGCCTAGGCTACGTTGAAGATGGAAGTCATAGGCTAAAGATGAACCAGCCTAGCTATGTGTCCATAAACTGGACTTCCATACTTTATTGTTAAGCAATTACAGCTGAAATATCAGCTTATTTAACTTAAATTTAATAACCGAAGGGAAATTTATGAACTTCTTGCCTTGAAATGATATAAAATCTTAAATTTAATTTTTTGACACCAATAATGAACTTTTTATTCCGGCTTCTTCGGCTCCAACCCCTCTCGTTGTTGTTCTTATTGCGATTTTTTCTTCTTCCCAAAACCATGTTGCCATTTCTAGCTATGGGATCTTTTTTCTTTTCATCCCATATTTGTTTCTTCGTTGGTGTCTTTTTAATTTTTCTCAGCAAGAGTTCAAGTTCTCCTTCTGATTTACTTTTATTGTTATTATTTTTTAATGTCAATGTGACTTATCCAAGATTAGGTGGGTCTTCCATTTCGGCACTCCCAAATTTTCCACACATTGGGGCCGGCCAGAAAGGAAAAATTGCATGTGAAACCCAATTTTTTTCTTTAATATTTGTTAACCCATCTTAGATTACCTATAATTTACGTTTAATTTGTTATTCCATTTTTGTTTTTCCTCACTTTTTAATATAAAAAGTGTAGCATTTTATAAAGTCCTCACTCTTTCCAAAATGAAAGGGTGTTGCATTTTAATTTATTTTCCATAGGAAATATTACAATACTCCAGCCCTTATCTTTTGTTGTAACATCTGCCTAGCTTGTAGGGCAGTTGAACGTTGTGGTCTACTATTTGTGGTATAGGTTATTGTAGTAGTAGGACTAGTACATCATTTATTGAACAGGTTAGGTTTGGTATAGTTTGGGTCAAATTTTGATTATCATCAGAATCTATTATAGATTCATCTTCATGATCATTTTTGTTAACAGTAGTTGGTCCTACTTCTAGGGGGTATAAGAGTGATACATCTCTTATAGTTTCACCTGAAGCGGTTTTAAGTTTTACAACCCTGGTTAATCCATCTTCCTCAGTTTTTAGTTCTAAAACTCTACCTAATGGCCAACATTGTCTTGGTGTATTTTGTCTAATTAGAACTACATCTCCTACCCTGATTTCATTAACCCAGTCTTTGTTTTGTATATATTTATGCCTTTCTCTCAACCCAACAAGGTATTCATCACTCCATTGCTTTTTAAATTTTGTTTTTATATTTGTTATTTGTGATAATCTATTATGCAAATCATGATTATTATCACTCCAAGGTGGATCATCCAAGGAGATATTGTAATCAGGTAGAGAGTTAATGACTTCTCCTTTAATCAAAATGATTTGGGGTGAGAGGCTCTACATCATTAATATTATCCCCTACATAAGTAAGAGGTCTGTTATTGACAACATTCTCAATTTCACTAATGAGAGTGAGAAGTTCAAAGAATTCAATTTGTTTTTTACCTATTGATTTCTTTAGGCAATTCTTTATTGTTTGGATATTCCTTTCCCAGATTTTTGCTCCATACCATGGTGATGCAACAGGGATGTATTTCCATTTTATTTTGTTATTTTGTAGATATGTTATGGTATGTGAATTTTGTAATATGTCATTTATTTGGTTTTCACCAGCCTTGAAATACGTTGCATTATCTGTCCAAACAATTTTGGGTATAGAATGCTTAGCACAAAATCTTCTAAAGCTATAGACAAATGATTCTGCAGAGAGATCACTCACTATATCTAAGCTGACTGCTCTAGAAGATGAAAATGTGTAAAGTATGATGTACAGTTTTTGTTCTGTTGTTCCCAGACCAACAGTCAAACTTCCGGTATAGTCTATGCCAACTGTTTCAAAAGGCCTATCAAAGGTGACTCTTTCTATTAGCAAATCAGGATGATGGTCTTCCTGAAAGATCTGGAATGAATCCTTTTGCAGGTGACACAGTTATTCAAAACTGTCTTTACAGTCATTCTGCCTTTGGGTATCCAATACAACTTTCTAATGGCATTTAATGTTTGTGGAACACCCATGTGATAAAGTTCATTGTGTTTCTAATAATTAGGGTTGTAATGTAATGGAACCTAGGAAGAAGAAGGGGTTGTTTACTGTTATATGTGATTTGTTTAATCTACCCTTACATCTTAATAAGCCATCTTTGTCAATGTAAAGATTCAAGTTTATTACCACAGAGGGTACTTTCAACTTGCAGAGCTGGGCATTTGCGGCATATTTTGCGGTACTGCGGTACTACCAAACTACCAAACCGGCACCAAACCGGTACGCGGAAATTTGAATGCGGTAGCGGTACTGCGGTACTTTCAGCGATCCTTTGCGGTACTGCGTTATGCGGTTCCGGTTTGCGGTTTGCGGTAGTACCGCAGTACCGCAAAATATGCCGCAAATGCCCAGCTCTGGACTACTTTGTTCATTTGTTTACCAATTGTTAGAAAATTTATTTCATTTTTGTATTCTGTTTGTTGTATGTGGTTAATCCAATATTTGGTAGCTAGACTTGTATACATTTCATTATCATTATTTCTTTGTTTATTTATTTTCTTTAAACAGTTGTGAATGAATCTGAGACAGTAAGATGTTACCCTTTCAAATTTGCCAAAGTCAGAATAATTGTTATAATCTAATAGTGGCTCAACTTTATTTGTGGTTATCATGTTAAGCTTTACACTGATTTGTTCTGCTGGCCACATTGTTTCATCTTGAATCAATTCAGGTCCATGAAACCAATTTTTGTTCGATTTTAGTAATTTACAGGATAATCCTCTTGTAAGAAAGTCTGGAGGATTTTGTTTTGTTGGAATGTATCTGAAGGTTATGTCCAAATTTTGACTAGCTTCTTTAATGTCTCTTAATCTGTTACGGACAAAGATGTTTTTTGAGTTTAACTCATCAGAGTTGATCCATGCCAAGCAGATTCGACTGTCAAGCCAAATATATGTATTTGTGATGTTTACATCATAGTAGACTTCATGGAGAAATCCTGTTAATTTTACAGCTAGATAACCTGCAAGTAGTTCAAGTTGAGGAATAGTTTTCTTTTGTTTTAAAGGTGTTACTTTCCCATTGGCATAAATCAAATGACTGTCATCCTCACCTACAAGGTAAGCGCAACAGCCATACACCTTTTCACTGGCATCGCCAAATACATGCAAGGTTTGAGGTGTATCTCTGTGTCCACAAACTCTGGGAATATTTATGTTTTGTAGTTTATCGAGATCTTTAGCTAACCTTTTCCAGCTATCTTGTTGTTTATTGGTTATAGGATCATCCCAGTCTACTTTCTGCTCCCAAAATTCTTGTAAAAGAACCCTGGATCTGATAGTAGAGGGAAGGAGTAAACCCATAGGATCAAATATTTTTGAACTTTCGAATAAGATCTTTCTTTTTGTGTTAGCTGTTCAAATCCCAGATCATACCTAATGTTTTCACCCTGTTTGTTGGTGCTATCAATCCTTTGTCTTCTGATTTTATTCTTTGATTTAGTCTCTCATTATTTGTGATCCACTCTCTTAATTCAAAATTACCTTCTTTCATTATTTTATCTGCTTTTATGTAAATTTCATTTAATTCTAACTCTGTTTTGCTTGATCCTATAAGGTTATCTACATAGAAGTGATCTTTCAAGAACTGAACAGTTAAATCATTTTCATCATACAAATTTAAGTGATGTTTGATGGTTAAAGCCAGTAAACTAGGACTTGCATTTGCCTCAAACAAAACCACATTAAATTTAAATGTTTTAAACCCTTTATTTAAGTCATATGGATCATTAAACCACAAGAATCTTAGTTGATCTTTGTCATAGTCATTTTTCAGACGAATTCTCAAAAAGCTTTGCTTCTATCACTTTGAACTGCATAGTCATCTAATCTAAATCTTAGAAGGATTTTTACAAGGTCTGAAATAAGATTAGCCCCTCTATGAGACAGTCATTCAAGCTATGCTTATTGCCATCTTTAAGACTACAGTTATACACAACTCTAAGTTTTGTTGTGGGTGCATCGTTTCTATAGACTCCTGTGTGAGTAAGATAATGGCAGTTGTCTTTTTTAAAGGGGTGATCTTTAACTTCCTCAATGAAGCCTTTTTCTAACTGGTCCTTGAAAACATCATCATACATTTTAATTCTATTGTCATTTTTTAATATTTTCATCAAATTATAGAGATGACATTTAGCTACCTTTAGATTATCATTTAATTTTGGACTATTGATCTTCCAAGTAGTTCAATTGAATAATGACCATTTTCATACATGATGGTGTTTTCAAAATTTTAAACCATTAATTGATTTTCGTCTGTATGATCACCATCTTGCACCCCCACTGACTCTAATAGCCAGAACTGTTGTACACCTTTATCTAATTCTTCAGTTGTTAATGATTTATTTAATATTTCAGTATTTATGTCATTATTTGAGTTGTGTAAGACCTTGTCATAATAGGGCGAGTTTGTTAGTCATACATTTTTATTTTTCATTGTTATTTTATAATTATCTATGTGTCCCAGTGGAGCTATACCCCAGTGAGTATCTAGACTCTAGAGCTATCCCGTCTCCTATTCTGACTATGACCTTCTGAATTAAGTGAATATAATCAGCTCCAATTAACATTTGAACATTATCTATTGTATCATCATTTAAATTTCTATCTGCAATTTTATATTGCTTTTTAAGTTGTATTACTTGTTTTAAATTTGGTATTTTAAATGTTTGTTGACCAACTTGTTTAATGACTACTGCTTCTATGTTTGTTGTTTTATTCTCTGTGGGTATATCCAGATCTAAATTGACTGTACTATATTTTTCTTTCCGTTCATTTTCTTTGACAAATGATGTTATACACAATTCTTGTTCATTTTTATGAGTTTGTAGGCCTAATTGATTAACTAATGATTGATCTACAAATGTTTGTTGGGAACAAGAATCTATTAGACATCTTATAGGAGTTGTCCCACCTTTTTTATTTTTTAAATCTAAAGTTATTGTAGGTAGAAGTACACTAGAATTTTTATTGACATTATTTATTGATACATGTCCATTAAATGTTTTTTCATTTTTCTTCGTGTTTTGTTTATGAGTTTTTAAATGAATCACAAAGACAAGAGACATGATTTAAACTTTCACAATTAACACATTTGAATCTTATTTTTGTTTTGCAGTCTTTGTTAGTATGTCCTGCACCTGTGCATTAAAATTTTGTAGTGTAGGAGTTAGACCTATCACTTTTTGTTCTGATTTGTCTTTTTGTTGTTGTGGCTTTGGTTTTGTTTGAATTTTCTTTGTTTGGTTTATTTGTGAATCAATCTTTGTTTGTGAATTAATCTTTGAAGATTTGTACATTGACAAAACATTTGGAAATTCATTCCTTATTTCACCAAGGGTAGGGTATGTATTTCCCGTTATTCTTTGGAAAATATCCCTAATTTGGGTAGGTAAACAATAAAATATTATGGCTTGGATAAACCATGCTGATTTCTCTAGAGCTATGTCATTATTTTGTAGATGACCTAACATGCATTCAATTTCACAATAGAAATTGTGCAGATCCTGATGGTTATCCTTGGCTGGTTTTATATTTTTTAATTTTATTGCTAAATCATTTACTATTTCTTTTTTATTTAGGAAATTTCTTTCAGGTAATTTGAGAGCTATTTTATATGAGCTGCCTATTGCTGGTAAGGCATCAACCAGTTTTAGGGCTGGGCCCTTTAAATAATTAAGCAGATAACTGAATTTGTCAACATCAGATATATAATCTTTGTTGCCAATTAAAATATCAAACTTTTCCAGAAAAGACAAATTTTGTTCGATCACCCTCAAATATTGGTACTTGTAATGTTGGCAACTTGGCTTTTAGTTGTTTATTGTCATCATTAGAAATGGATGCATTTCTGAAGGCATCAATGAAACTTTGATTTGCAGCTTCTAAATTATTTGGTAGATTATCTAAAGCAGCGTATAATTCATTTATATGAGAATCTATTTCAAAAATATTCTGTTCTTGTTCACACAAAAGTGCTGTATATGTCTCTTCGCCAACATTTAATCCATCAGTTTCTGTGACAATTTCCTCTTCTATAATTATTATTTTATGTTTAATTATATTTAAACTACAAAAAATAGTATCATAATCAGTTTTATTTGGATTTTCTTTGCTATTAAAGCTAGTTAAAAACCTAGTAATGACTCTCTTACTTGCTGACCTCTTCCTTTTTAATGATTTAATCTTTGCCTCAATTGCTTCACCTTCAGCCATATTTTGTTTATTTTGTTTTTCCAAAAATAAGTCCCCAAAATCCTAAAAACCCTTTCAACTTTATAAATAAGTTTTATTTTATATTATGTATACAATACTTAAGCTTTAAGCTTGGTTAAATAGGCTAGGCTTCGGATTACCCTTATTCTAGAATTTTACCACATTTATGGCCAAATGATAAGTTTTGAAGTATTTGAATTATTTCTTATTTTTATTTTTAGTTAGGGCTTCGTAATTTATTATTATTTATATGTAGTAAATATCTGAAAAAGCCAAACATGGAATAAATTCTGTTCAGATGTCAAAATGTTAGGCCTATCATTCTGGTCAATATTAACCATCAAAATTTGATAAGGCGTAATTTTTTGTCTTTTTTTTTTTGTTTGTTTCAATTCCGTTTTGTTATTTTATTCAAGGTTAAAGTTTTCACAGCAAATAACCCTTCCCCAACACGGGCCACCATTTTAGTTATGGAAAAAATAGGTTCTGCTCCAACTAGAGTAGCCTAAACACAGCCTAGGCTACGTTGAAGATGGAAGACCTAGGCTAAAGATGAACCAGCCTAGCTATGTGTCCTTAAACTGGACTTCCATACTTTATTGTTAAACAATTACAGCTGAAATGTCAGCTTATTTAACCTAAATTTAATAACCGAAGGGAAATTTATGAACTTCTTACCTTGAAATGATATAAAATCTTAAATTTAATTTTTTGACACCAATAATGAACTTTTTATTCCGGCTTCTTCGTCTCCAACCCCTCTCGTTGTTGTTCTTATTGCGATTTTTTCTTCTTCCCAAAACCATGTTGCCATTTCTAGCTATGGGATCATTTTTCTTTTCATCCCATATTTGTTTCTTCATTGGTGTCTTTAATTTTTCTCAGCAAGAGTTCAAGTTCTTCCGATTTACTTTTATTGTTATTATTTTTGAATGTCAATGTGACTTATCCAAGATTAGGTAGGTCTTCCATTTCGGTACTCCCAAATTTTCCACAGAAACATTATTCCAGTGGGCAGAAGACAACAATATGAAGTTCAACCAAGAAAAATTCCAACTTCCAAGATATGGTAATAACAAGGTGATTTAGAATAAAGGGTACAAAACTCTACAAATTTTGTACTCTACAAACAGATAACACCAAACCCACAAGTGAGGGATCTTGGAGTAATAACATCGTCGGATGCAGAATTCAGAGTGCACTATAACATTAAAATTACAATAGCTTTAAAAATAATGGGAATCATCTGGGGTAGCTTCCACAGCAGAAAAGCAAACATCATGCTAAAATTATGGAAGATTCTAGTCCTACCACTAATTGAGTATTGCTCAGTACTCAAACCCATACCGGAAACGAGACATTGCAAACATTAAAGCTATACAAAGGACGTTTACGTCTAAGATAGAGGAAACGAAAGGTGAATACTACTAGTCTCAACCGCAATCCCTGAAATTCTACTCTTTGAAAAGATGCAAGCGATGTGCAGTAATATACATATGGAAAATACTCGAGTTTTGTCCCTAATCTTAGAAATGAAATAGACACACACTTAAATGAGAGAAGAGGCAGATTTTGTACTGTCTCAGCTGCGGTGGGACAGGGAGCCATGTAAACGAGGATGGAAAATATCTTTGGAATATGAGACCCAAAACTTTTTAATGTCCTGCCAAAAGAAGTGAGGAACCTCCAGTACACCAACCCGAATAATTTCAAGAACCAGCTGTGCAAAGTCCTGACCAACCATGCGTGGCTGGCTACGAGGGTAAAAGGAGATTGGAAAGCAATTCCCTCCTTCAATAAATCCCGCAAATGAGACAGGGAGCTGCAGAGAGGTCAACAGCACAGCAGGTCGATCCTGAACCGTCGTTCAGACCCTCATAAAGCATCATACAGTAAGTAATTCTTGGCTTTAGTCAAGATTAATTAATAAACAATACATAAATTATCAAACTATTATAACGCAATGACTGAAATATAAATTGCCAAATGTAACTCTGAATTTGACTTTTCGTTTATTGTTTGGAGGTACAAATTAATTTTTATGTTGGATTACAAAATATTAAAGAATAAAAGCGTTAACACAACAATAAGTTATTGAATTTGGCTGAAGTTATATATATATATATATATATATATATATATATATATATAATGCAAACCCACAAGGAAAAGAAAAAAATTATTCCAACTTCAATGACTTTCATTTTAATTGGGTCGTCGTCGGCAAAAAATCAATGTATCTCAGAAAAGAAGCGATTGTGGATTTATGTTCAGTGAATTTTTTTTGTCCACTTTGACGTCCTGAATATGTATATTAATTTATGAAACGTAACTTGATAACACCCTGTATATGTGTATATACAAAAAATTTGTATATATATATATATATGTGTGTGTGTGTGTGTGTGTGTGTGTGTGTGTGTGTGTGTGAATTCAATTTTTTTTTAGAAATTATTGATTTTGAGCGAAAAGCAATGACAGAGCCGCTCACATTCCATAAAATCAAGCAAAGAAAAACTCTAAATGTCGCTCCTCCTCCTAATACAACTTCAGGCAGTGGAAACTTTGATATTTTGGAGTCCAGCCCTCGTGGGACGGGTCTGAAGGTCTCTGCGCCTATTAGTATGCATTTCGTCAATGATGTGTGTGAAATTACTTGATTTAGAGCCCATGATTGGTATGGGACTGAGACGAGTATTTCGGGGAAGATCCAATACAAGACGGTTAAAATTTTGTAAACGACGGTTGGAAATTTCGAATAACTTTGCAGAAAAATAGGATAGAGGTGCCTGAATGTTGAAAAATTCTACATTTATAGGGACTCTTGAAAGAGTACGGTTTAAAGTAAAACTAAGCCTCAGTACGAAATTCTATGGTTTGCGGAAGTGTTTTTGATAATTTATACAGGGTAATAAAGTTGTTAAATTTGTGTGTGTGTGTGTGTATTATAAACACAGGGTGAGCCACATAAAAGCGGCCCCCAAACAAAATTGTGAAAATTTTCATGAGGCCGCTTTTATGTGGCTCACCCTGCATACGAGTAGAGTACATATATACAGTATATACAGGGCGTCCCAAAAAAATGTATACACACTTTAAATAATTATAAAGGCAGTGTTTATTAAAATACATTTCATTTTCAAAATGTAATAGAATCTACAGACATTATTTAATTGTTTTGTCAACGCCTGTTTTCAAACTGACGTCCGTTCTGGTCCAGGCACTGCTGATAACGCGAAGCAATGGAATCGCAAACATCACGAAACATTTCGTTTGGTATTTGTGTGCATTCTCGTTCAATGGCTGCTCTCAATTCAGCGACTGTTGCAGGTTTTATAGCGTAGACTTTGTCTTTTAAGTATCCCCATAAAAAAGTCTAGTGGTGTGAGGTCTGGTGAACGCGGAGGGTATTCTACGAAACCCCTTCGTCCAATCCACACCCACATCGTGCCAAGTACCACTCGCAATACTCCACTCTTCGGTCCGGATCATCTTCATTAATAGCATGGACTAATCTTGGAATGTAACTTTTCCATTGACAGCGCTTCAAAATGCGTTGGACAGACGATTCTGAAATTCCTACCTCACGACTCGCTTGCCGCACAGATTTTCTTGGACTTTGGTGATACGTTTCCAGTACTCTTTCTTGCTTTGTGGGGCTTGTCGATGTCCGTGGTCTTCAGGAACGCTTCTTGTGGACATTCTGAACAGTTCCATCGGCTTCAAACTTATCTCTAATTCGAGTGATGGTAAGTCGCGTTGGTGGATCTGTTTGAAACTCCCTCCTAAACTGTCTTTGCACTTCAACTGCGTTTTCACACTTCCAGTAGCATTTTAGAATGAATTTCCTTTGTTCAAAGCTTAGTCTGACTGCCATTATTAATTCTAATGGGTTTAACTTGGAAAGAAAGAAACATCAATTGAGCTATCAGCTGTTAAAGTGTGTATACATTTTTTTGGGACGCCCTGTATATATATATATATATATATTATATATATATATAGATCTCTCTCTTATCTTCAGTGGATAAACAATGGAACTGAAAACAAGAACAGAGGTTGAAGTAAAACATACACTTAATAAAAATTGCAAATATAAAATGTTACGGTAACACATTAACATTAAAACTTGTCATCCTAATCAAAATTAAGCCTAAAATGTTAAAATAATAAAAAGTCAGTGTTAAACCAAAGTAATAAATGGTATTGCCTCAACAACAATATAAAGCAAAGTGACAAATGCAGTTTTTATACAAGATAATTTAGTTGGTCGTTGAGAAATGAAATCGACGAGCATTTATTTGGTTTTCTTACTCTAACGAGATGGTCGTCATACAGAGAAAGCCATTAGCCACTGGCCACAGCCACTTCTCTTTGAAGCACAACTTTCCATTCGATTTTTTGGTGCTCTTCCAATATGTGCTCTACCGCGAAACTGTGATCTACCATATTCCAATACGTGCTCTACCGTGAAACTAGCCTTATAAGGCTAACTAACGAAAATATCATGACTTAACCTAACCAATCGTTAGGTCAACTATACGCCCTTGACGATTGGTTAGGTTAAGTCGTGATATTTTCGTTAGTTAGCCTGGAATATGGAATATTAGTTGGAATATGGTAGATCACAGTTTCGTGGTAGAGCACATATTGGAAGAGCACCGATTTTTTTTACAGACTGGTGGAATTTCATTAATCCGTAGACCTAATTCATCTTTCTTTTTGGCAAAACTGTGTTCGTCCTTTACAGTTTTCGAAATTAAACATAAATGAAGTTGATTTTGGATTTAGTCCCGTTTAACATTCCGCAAAAGTCTAATTCAATTCCTTAATATTTAATTTTTATACTAGAATTTCTTTAACTGAATCTAACTTAACTACCACGCATTCAATTATGTATATTATTTATAAAGAAGAAATAGGTACATTTTAATCACCCACCGGATATGTATATAATAGACTTAGGCTTAGTTCCCATCTGGAGGTCTCCAGGTTGGGTCCCGTGCAATGCGTCTCCCCCGTCGGTAAACTCGCCACTACGCCCCGTCTCTGGCCAGATCTGTTCTCTGGCGCCAGGTTAAACCCGGATTCTCTCTTTCTACCGTCTTGAGCCACGTCGTCTTTGGGCGTCCCCGGGGCCTCGATCCCACTATTCTTCCGTACATCAGCCTTCTCGGAAGTCGGTCCTCCCCCATCCTCTCCACATGGCCGTACCATCTCCTCTGCGCATCCACCGCCGTGTCCACTATAGTAAATTTAACGCCGAAGTTGACTGCAGCATAGGGTTTCAATGGCGAAATAGGGGAACCGGCTCACCATAATATATATAATATACTGCAACGCAAAGTACGAGGTTCTTCCCTCACTGGGCCACTCTGAATTAGAATTATTAATTTGTTTTTCAATGCCCTTAAATGCTTAGAATAAAACAAAACAAATCATGACCTGGTGATTTACTAAAACCTCCTCCTTCATGTACAGTGATATCGGTTAACATTAATTAATCATTAAGGTTAAACCAAGTCGTGCTTCTGGTGGTATGTTCGATAAGTCTTCTGTTGTAAACACTTGAACAGAGTAGTCATTTAATACCATCTAGTTTTTTCTGATAGCTTATTAAATTTCCACTGGCATCTAATATTCTGCCAATGGTCTTCCAATTGGATTTTTATTGTTAGCATACATAAAACTTCTTTGGCTCCTGTTTGCATGATTTTGCAAGAACTAACCCATACTGATGCTTTGGTTTTTTTAATTTCGCTTTTAACACGACTTATTGGTGTATAACGTACTGATCGAAATTTGGCTGAGAATTCTCGTGCTTGTACGTTTTATAGGCGCTATTTCGATCTCTAAAAGTCTATTATTTCATAACGTATTATTAACGTATACGTTCTTATTCTTTTTTCGTACGCATTTAGCATCTGCAGCTTGCATTAAAACTATCGTACATAGTAATTACATTGCCCGTGTCTCAAATGACATTCCGGTTTATTTGACGAAGTTGGTTTCTATAGCTATCAAAATCAGTGTCTAAAATCAGAAACTTTTAACATTTGATTTAGATTAACACTTAATCTAAATCATAATAATTTATGGTCGGAAGTATTTAATTCGTCTCCAACTTTAATACCTTTAACAAGTTTCTCATTTGGTGTCATTATTAACCCTAAACAGTATAGATGGGGTACCAGGCAGAGCTGGGCACTTGCGGCATATTGCGGTACTGCGGTACTGCTGCACTACCAAACCGGTACCAAACCGGTACGCGGAAATTTGAATGCGGTAGCGGTACTGCGGTACTTTCAGCGATCCTTTGCGGTACTGCGTTATGGGGGCCCGGGGTGGTAGTGCGGTGGTACCGCAAGTACCGCAGTACCGCAAAATATGCCGCAAATGCCCAGCTCTGCTTCTACGCATTGGTAAAGGTAGCTGTCCTGTATAAAATTTATTAATCGTGTCTCTTCCGCATCGGCGAGTGGTATTTTAAAATTGATGTTGAGATAACTGAAATCGCCTATTAAGACCGATTCCTTTTGCCCAGTAAGATCACCTAACCAGTCAAACATTTCCACGTCATACTCTAAATTCTGCAAAGGCGGTCTTATATTACAGCTACACTAATTTTTATGTTACGTACGGAAATTTTGGCTGCCTTTGCATCTGTATCACTATTAAGATTTATGTTACATTATTAGATTTTAAGTTTTCACATACATATAGAAGCACTCCACCCCTACCCATCCTCAGTTTCGATTTGTTCTGTCTTTATGAAATAATCTATTACTTGTAAATTTCTATGCGCCAATAAAGTCTCTATCCTTACAATTTATCCACGATTCCGTAATAGCAATGATATAAAAAATTTCAACTTACACCAACGCCTTCGGTTCACCAATTTTGTTCCGAGTACTACACGCGAGTAAATATTATAATTTGGACTAAACTTTTCATATTCGTACATCTTTCTCTTTCACTTCTATTAATCAACTTAACCGAACATCTCCCACTGTCAAAATGCGTCGAAAAGTTATCGAAATGTACATGTCCTTTAATTTTTCATTTACATAAATAACTCACGACAACAACCGCGTTCTGGCAAACGTTCGCGGAAGAACACCAATGACAACGTTATTTTATTTATCATTCATGAACTTAAAGAATATTTCTCGAGCAACTCCTCCAACCTATTTCCTTCAACTCGTACATAAACATCGTTTGTTCCAACAAACGAAACAAGCGCTAGATTTGCGGCAGCTACATTCAATTTAACAACTTCATCTCTAATGTCCTTAATTTATTCCCCCCCCCCCCCCAACTTCCCACCGAGTAAACACACTTTTTCTTCTAAACGGGATGCGATTTATGGATTCCTCGTCTGTCTGTCTCACTAATGAATCCCCTATAAGACAGTCTGATTTTACTTTTATACTGTTTCCACGCACTAAAAGGATTTGCCACTGCTAACCCAAATTCCACTTTTTGTTTCGGTTTCACCCTGTTGCGAACTTGGCCAAAAAGCCATAACTACTTTCACCCGCTTTCAGCCATATTCGCAACGTTATTTCGCGCATTTATACCCCATTCTGGTTGGATTCATTTTGTATTCAAGCTTTCCATTCAATCTTGTTAACATCATCCTCTAATTTCTTAATACTGTTTTCGATGACAGTCGCGTTAACTTCCGAGTTTACGCTAATACGATCAGAGATTTGTAATTTTAGTTCGTTTAATTTCTAATCAAAATAGTTTTTCATTTGACATAATTTTCAAACCAGTATATTGCCATCAACATCAAGAAAAAAGTCGCAGTTGTAACAAATTTTTGGAGGCATATTAATTAATTTATTCTGGAAGCAAAACTACAGGTGATGTTTAAAAAGATTTTAAAGGAAATTAAATACGAGTTTCCTATAATTAACAAACAATGACCTCAGTTTAATTTATAACGACATTAAAGGGTTAAGAGTATTAAAGGATTGAAATGCAGCGTGCACCACGTCGTTTATGAATACCAGTTTCTATGACAAATTTATAGGATTTAAATATAATTCATTTATATTACTACGCTCCTAATTACATAAAAATAAACACACATCAGAAAAGACAAATAATATTTGTTAACGAATTTAAATCCCTATATTTTACAAGGTCAAGGGTTAATGTCAGTTATCAATACTTTCTAATTTAAGTAACAAATGAATATAACTATAAATTTTTGCACGAGATATCACAAATTACTGTAACAAACAAAAGTGATACCAAAAAATAAACACATACACACGAAACTATCCAGTATGTGAGCAAGGCAAAAACACTTCCTATGGAGAGCGAGAGAATACGTTTTGTCACAAGCAAGACTGGAAACGGTATATATATATATATATATATATATTTATATATATATATTATATATATATATATATATATATATACAGGGTGATTCAAAGTCAGGTTACATAGGGAAAGACATATTATGTAATGATACAGGGGAATAGTCACATCACATGTTCGATATGGCCACCGTTAATGGCAATGCACTTGTGCAGCTAGCTAGGAATATCACATCAATGCGCTCCTCCTTCGATAACATCTCATAATTCATTTACCTGCAAAGAAACAGAAAAGCCCTATGTAACCTGACTTTTGAATCACCCTGTATATATATATATATATATATATATATATATATATATATATATATATATATATATATATACACAGAGTAGCCACAAAGTACTTTTCTACTAAAATTACAGCATATCTGTATGTTGCCCTTGTTTTTCATGCAAAGGGACTTTGTGGCCACCCTAGTTAGTTAGTAGTTAGTAGCAATCAGGGACAGGAAAGTATGGCATATTCAATTTCGGAAACATACCATGATAAGTTATACTAAACTAATTACTGATATGCAATTAAAAGTGTTTGTAGGGAAATTACTTGCACATTGTATTGTACATACACGCAGTATATTGCGTATATAGTATAGTACGATGGCAGAACTCCGTCAAACAGAGGTCACTGGATCCATTCCACAAGAGCATTTTGCTGATGCCCTAATGGAGTTTCAGCGTCGAATACGCATTGTTCTGACAAATGATTGTCATCTTGTGAAAGTGTTCTAAACTTGGACAGTTTGGAAATGTCGACAACCATATTTATTCTATACATATTGATTAATAAGAAAAATGGCCAATTATTTTTTGCATCATCATTTCTTGAACACCCTGTATCTTCAATAGGAGAGGAGTAGTTAATATGATCCCAAGATATGTCAATTTTTCTTTTTCACATTTTGTTGATCAGTTTTAAGCTTATATTTTAAATAAAAATACTTTTCAACAACATTTTTAAATAAACAAAAAAAAGGAGTCGGATTTTTTTTCCAGAAAAAAAACTAAAAATAAAACACGTCGCTTCATTAATTAATGTATATATATATATATATATATATATATATATATATATATATATTACATCTGTGCGCATTCGTTTATTGGTTAAACAATTTCATGGAGTGTTAAATGGAACAATCTCGTCGCCTCTTGTTTATTCATGGAAAACTCTGGCGGAGATTATCTTCAAATCAAAAGTTCGCTTCAACAATGAATTCCCGAATTACGGAATTAAAACAAACATTCAAAATTCACTCTCATATTACAACTCGAAAACAATGGTTTTCTGTGTGTGTGTGAAAGCCATAAACAACATTAAAAGACATATATATATATATATATTATGAAAAATTATTTCACGAAAGTGACACGTGAAAAGTATTTATGATGAATAAAACCACGAAGGAAAAAAGAAACACAAAGGGGTGCTCAAGCGCTTTCGTCTAATCCTCAGTGTTCCTGAGGATGTCATTAGACGAAAGCGCTTGAGCACCCCTTTGTGTTTCTTTTTTCCTTCGTGGTTTTATTCATCATATATATATATACAGTATATATATATATATATATATATACATATTTATTGTGTGTGTGTGTTATCGGGTCCGCAGTTTCTCACACCCGCTCAGTTGCTGTCTTTGTACAGGGCGGTCTTGTTCGCCCTTGTATGGAGGTACGCTTCTCGTGTGGGTGTGTGTGTGTGGGTGTGGGAGGGGGAGGGGGTCTCAACCCACACAGCTCTTCTTGACCGAATGGAATCAAAGGCTTTTAGTCTTATCCGTTCCCTGCCTGTTACTGACTGTCTTCAATCCCTCTCTCTTCGCAGCAATGTTGCCTCTCTCTCTCTCTCTCTTTATTATCACTATTATAACGGACACTGCTCTTCTGAGCTCTTTAACTGCATGTCTCCTATATTAAGGAGCACACGCAGTACCAGACTTTCTACACATTCTCATCCTTTTTCTGTCCAACTCTTTAACGCAAGAGTTAATCGGTATTCTCAATCTTTCATCTACTCAACCGGTCAACTCTTGAACAACCTTCTTCAGTCCACCATCCCCCCCCCCCGTCTATGACCTCCAATTAGGGCTACTTCTAAGACAGTTTTAGGGGTGGGTTAAAATATTTTTTTTTTGTATTTGATCACAAATAAGTTAAATCAAATGTATATGTTGATGCATATATACTCATATATACTCATATATATGTTCTTATTTTATTTTAGTAGTTTCCAAAGGACCTCATGAACGTTACAGGGGTCAAAGTTGAAGTCTTCAAAAAAAGACTAGATGCCTAGCTCAGAACGATACCAGATGAGCCGGGTGTACCTGGCTATGTGCTGTGGAGAGCGGAAGAGAGCAACTCGCTAATCTACCAAGCCAGGCCTAGAGGCGGGGCCACCAGCTTGACCTTCGTGTGAAGAGAGACCAACGTACGGAACTGCAACGAGGTTAACGATATCTTATGGAGTCCTTACTAAGACCTTTTTCAGAATTATAACTAAGCGCTAGAAAATAATTACGAAAATACCGTCATTCGTATAGTTAAAGCAAATATGATTTAAAAAGGGTTTAAAAATATTATAAAATTTTCCACCTATTTCGAATCTGCACACCTGATGATAAAACTTACAATTCAAAATTAAAAAAATTTCTCAAACTTTGCTACGAAGCATCGAAAATGAATTGAGTTTTTCTTTAAATTAAAATTAAAGATTTTTACTGCAAATACTTTAAAATCGGAGATTCTAGAAAGTCTCCTAATCGATGTGGTAAAAAGGGATCATCATTTTGTTTTATGTCCTAAAATCCAGTTTTTCATTGTACTGATTTCGCATTCTATCAACAACAACAACGATTTGCCTGATAAAAACTGACATGGATTGAAAATATGAATCGCTCGTTTTTAGTAATTTATAGACGTTGGTCCATACTGAAATAAATCATTCCTCCTTCGGTAAAGACTTTCGAAAAGGCTCCCACCTTTAGACTTCTCTCTTCTGCATTGAAAATTGGTCAATTAAATAATGGGCACCCTCCAAACTGATATTCAATAGGTGTAATGGAAAAATATAACATTTAGTAATGAAAGGGCTTCGTTACTTTATATATATATATATATATATTATATATAATATATATATATATATATAATATATTAGTACAGGGTGTCCCATAAGTCCGGCATCATAGGAGAAATTCATATTTTTCTATTTCTACAAACCATAATTTATGCTCGGGATGCCAATTTCCCGTCCACCATTCTGTTCAGTGACGAGGCTGTTTTTTATGGAAATGGTGAGGTAAATCGACAGAACACCCGCTACTGGTCTCAAAACAACCCTCACTGGTATACCTCTTCAAAGGAACAAGGTGCATCTCGGGTGATGGTATGGTGTGGCATTTGGAAGGATCGCATCATAGGCCCCCTCTTTTTCGATGAACATGTCACTAGAGGCACCTACCTACGTATGCTCAAGGAAGAAGCATTTCCCAGTGTCTTGAACGAAGAAGGAAATTTCCCAACATGGTTCCAGCAAAACGTCGCTCCTGCACATTACAAGCACCCAAGTAAGGGAATACCTGTACCAACAATTCCCTGGTCATTGGATAGGACGTCGAGGGCCTGTGGAATGGCCAGCTAGAAGCCCGGATCTCACGCCACTAGATTTTTATCTCTGGGGCAACTTGAAAGCGCTGGTATACGCAGAGAAAATTAGGAGTGTTGAACATTTGCGGCAGCGCATTATTGGGGCATGTAACACCATTACTCCTGACATCATTCACCGTGTGCTTGCTGACTGGGTATCACGTCTGAATTTGTGTATTGAAAACAATGGTGGACATATTGAGCACGTTCCGTAAATAAAAGCTTTTGTTTTGCCTTTTTTTTTTCTATGATGCCGGACTTATGGGACACCCTGTATATATATATATATATATGTGTGTGTGTGTGTCAGAAGTCGCGCACCATATTTATAGGTGCAGATGGCCTGAATCTGTGGTGCGTGACTTCAGAAACACACACACACACACACACACACACACACACACACCACATATATATATAATTATATATATATACTGTATATAGGCGCATTCAAACCATCTTGTTGCGATGCTTTCTTCCACCTCATAACTCCTTTGCCATCACTGCAGTCTTTCTGTGAGCCCCAAAATGTTCAGGGATTTCATTTATGGTCGCTCCAGCCTTTGTATCATGCCAACAAGTGTGCCTCACATACCTTACGTTGTAGAGTGCTAAAGTTTGCTCTCTCCATTTTCTCTCAAAGGAAAACAAAGTAATCGATTGTAGCTGTATCCTTGAATTTAGAGTAGCTTTAATTTTAGGTAGCAAAAACCCATGGATGGAATTACATTTAATGGATAAAATTGTAGTTCATAATTAATATCATTACTGTGAAAATATCATGTGCGCAATTTTAAGTATCATCCAGTGTTTTGTTTATATAATCTGATGATGATGACAACGGATGATGATTGCTGAAACAATACATTCAAGGTCATTAAACTACATATCATAATTTCAGTATGTCACTCTTAGTACAATTACTAGCTGTTGTTATTAACTAATTTAGTTTGTAATCAATAAAGGAGAAATCCTGTGGCAATAAGCCCTGTATAAAACTTTGCAGTAAAGTGAGAAATTAGGAAGTATTGGGACTCAAACCTGGATTACGTGATTTCAGAATCAGCACTGCTGCCGATCATGCGTGGATGGGTGACATGATCGATAGTTCTAAACCCGAAACCAACGAAGAGGGTTCGAGTTTCACAAGCTCCTAGTTAGTTTCCAACTTTATTACTTTTCCCATTTTATTTCAGTACAGTTATTCGGATTGTCCGAATGTTTTGGTTCCTAATGCGGAGTTAGACAAGGCTCCTTACTCTCTCCTCTGCTGTTTAATATATATATATATATTTTTTTTTTTTTTGTGATGGATTAATTGCTTCTCTTAATGAGGGAAGAGTGGGTTGTCCTACACTAATGTATAGATAACATGAGGATAAATAACTTGGTCTATGCCGATGATATGGTGTTAATAACCTCTTCGGTAAAAGGTCTGAATCATCTTATAAAAATTTATGAATTCACAGAACCCTGACATTAATTTTAATGTTACTAAAACTAAAGTTACGCATTTCCATCCTAGAAGCTTAAACTAAACAGCTAATATTTATGGATAGCAACTCTAGGTTAATTATAAAAAACGGCTGCTGCAGAACCTTTGGTTTGCTTTACAACAGATCCTACAACTGCTACACAAGTTACTTCCAGGATGCTCAGCTTCTCAAATGTTCGCTAACAGCAACATTCTGAACCTCTCTGAGGTAACAAGATATGCTCAATGTAGTCTGATACGGAGAATTAAAAACTTGCGCAATCCAACTGTCCTGCTTTATCTCTTCTAGACTGTAGACCTCTTGGTATGAAAGTGTTTGTCTATAGCTGCACTTAACTCCTGTACTAGCCATTCCATTACATATACTTTTTAGTTTTATAAAGCTGTTATTCTAATTTTAGTATTTTTGGTTTCTTTACGTGTACTATTGTCATTTCTTTATTCCCGTAGTCCTTTTTTTTAAAAACTTAATGCTTAATAACACTGTACAACAAATTTTCGGTTCAGAAAAAAAATGGGAATAACATTCAGTCATTCTTAATATTTCGAGTGTGCTGATTCCAAATCTGAAAATAGTTTTTTTCTATCACGTCACGTTTTTTTTGTAATGACTTCTTAAAATCTTCATACCAAAAAAATAAGAATATATTGATAAACAGATAGGCTTTATCATATGGAACAGTTTAATTATTGCTATACTTCAACATATATGCACAAAATTAACGTAAAACTCTTGTATTATACTGTTTTCAACTCATTATTTGTATTTATGCTGGCGTTTGTGTGATGCTTCTGGTTGGTCACGCTTTAAATTCCAGCAGAAATCGGCCAGCATAGCAGGACTCCACTTCCCTTTGTATCGGCTCTCCATTATGGCTATATCCTGGTGGAATCTCTCCCCGTGTTCGTCGCTAACAGCAGATGCGTTTTCCCGAAAGAATGAGAGATGTGAATGCAAAAAATGAATTTTCAATGACATCTTACATCCGAGACGTTGGTATGAGTTGATAAGTTGATCCACAAGTGCAGCATAGTTGTCGTATTTAGTCTTTCCTAGTAGGCCGCTGGACGCCAGGCTGCCGACTCAACCTCATCCATCACCGCTTCAAAGTGTTCGTCTAGCGTGAGTTGGCGAATTTGAGGGCCGACGAATGTGCCTTCTTTAATCTTGGCATCACTTATTTTTGGGAATTTTTCTTTTAGATATTTGAAGGCAGGCTTATCCTGTTTCAACGCCTTTGCAAATTGTTTCATCAGCCCTAGTTTTATGTGAAGTGGCAGCAAGATAACCTTTTCCTTTCGTACTAGTGGTTCGTGAATAACATTGTAAGATCCAGGTGAGGAATTGTCTCGCGGCGGCCATACTGAGCGTGTGTAGTGTTCAGACCTTGCTCGGCTATCACACTTGCATAGGAAACACATGTATTTCGTATAGCCAGTTTGCAATCCATTGAGAATAGCCACAACCTTCAAATCTGCGCAGATAAGCCATTCATGTTCATTGTATTTTATACAGTCCAGAATAAAAGCAACATTGTCATACGTTTCTCTCAAGACGACTGAATGAGCGATCGGAACAGAAGGCATTTTGTTCCCATTGTGTAGCAGTACACCCTTAACACTGTACAGAGATGCATCAATGAACAATCTCCACTGATTCGGTTCGTTCATAGCACAAACTCAGAGCATCGAACAGACCATGTATATCAATGCAATAACAAAGATTGTTCTTCATTGTGAAATATTCCTGCAAATGAAAGGAGCGCTTTCGGAATGCTGTAATTCGTACGTTTTCCGCCAGCAGATTCCATTCTTGTAGACGTGAGGTCAGCAGTTCACTTTGTTGCTTGGTAAGTATTAAATCACTGACCAAATCATTGAGTTCAGGCTGCGTGATGAGATGTTGTTCTTTCTTGGACTCGACTTCAGCTTCATAGCATTCGCCGTCTGATTCCGATTTGTCAGAGTCTGTGTTATCGGTCGGCATTTCAGCTGGAGGACGAGGGATGGGTATATCTGTAGAATGTTCCACAGGGCGCATAGCAGAACGAAGATTTGGGTAGACTATAGCCTTTTTCCCTTTTTTGTTGCAACCTGTAATGTGAGACAATAGACATTGCTGACTACTTAAGATAGCATAATTGTGTAATACATTATGCAGGGCAGGATATGCTAAAATGTGCTAAAGACACCAAATTTGACGTATATTCAGAAAAATATAAGATTCAAACCTGTGATGTTCGTTAAGCAGAAATAGCAATCAGTTGAATGGTCCCATACCATTGTGACACCGAATCCCAGACCAGGACCGGTGCCTTTGAACCATGCAGATAACGAGCTTGTACATCTCACACAGCAGATATGAGGCGCCCAGCGCTTGTCCTGATCACCAACTTTGCATGCGAAGTATAATTCATAAAGCTTTTTCACATGAGAAGTCAACTTCCTTTTATACTGTTTTAACGTTAATGTCCCACAAATATAACAAAAACTGTATGGCGAATCTTTGCACTCTTTAAGGCATTGTAGCATAACATCAATAAAAACCTGTAAAATAAGAAAATGATAGATCAATTTGCAATTTCTTTCACACAATATAGACGTTGTCGGTGAAATATACATAATTTGATAGCTGTTATTCAGTAATACTCACTTATAGCACCGATTTATGATAAAATATGGCTGACAATTTTGCTTTAAATGATTAAAGAAAGAAATTTTTCATAAAATCAAAGTGGAAACATAGAGCTGAACACCACCACCACCACAGCATATGCCTGACTGAACAAAATGTAAAAGATGCGTTCAGAGAACCAGTGGTTCTCAAAATGATACAATGAAATAGGGTCATTTACATAAAATCGGTGGGTGATACAAATAAATGAGTGTTATTTTCGTAATCTACACGTATATATAATTAGCCATAAAAATGACGATCTCATTTCCGTTTTTTTTTCACTGTTGTACAGTGTAATTAGTTGTATCATTGATTACCTTGATGGATACTGTACCTTTTTATTTTAGGGGATCTGTCTCCTGTCAATGAACATTATCATTGTCACTATCATTATCATTATCATCATCACCATATAAATGTTGGTATTTTTACTACACGTACTTTTTATTTTTATTTCTTATTTTTGTAGTCTTATTAGTGGGTACTTTTTATTATCACTCATTTTAGTCATAAATTTTAGTGTTTTAAATTTATTATCGTTTGATTTATTTTATCGTTTATTACCTTTAAGAACCCTGTACTTTTTTATGAGATTTATATCCGGCCAGTAAAGCTTATCATTATTATCATCATCATCAAAGTACGAAAATACAGTCATATAAAAATTCCTATGAAGACCTGCCAACCGTATTTAAACGTGCATTTCAGTTAATGGAGTAATCATTATTGTCACGGAACAGAATTTGAAGCAAGTGTAATTTACGTCCCGCTGACGCAAAAGGGGACACAAAGTTAAGGAGCGTAAACTACACTAGGATTTTCGGAGACATTTTTTAAATGAATCCATCAAATAAAACGGAAAAACTAACGAAAATATTACGACTTAACCTAACCAATCGTCAATATATATATATATATATATTAGGGTGGTCCACAGAATGGGATAAAAAATCGAAGTTCAATTTTCTTTCCTCCCAGGCTATAATCTGGTTTCTTTTAGCTAAACAATATTTCATGTAAAATTTAAGGCAAATCGAATAACTTTTAGGGGTGGCTCAAAGCTGTTTTTTGTATACCATTATGCCCTTTATTAATATAGTGAATAATTAAAAGAAACATTATTTACAGATACATTAACTAATGATTATTTTTCTTTCAGATAGATTTATTAAATTTACAGGTTTTGCAATGTCAAATAAACGTACATTTTACTTAATGAAAAAGTCAGAGGAAACAATCACTGGAGCCAAGCTGCCTTCCCGTGGCCAGGTCCTCCGCATGTTCCTCCACCATCATCAAGTCTTGAAGAAGGAGATCAAACCTAGTTCAGAAGCTGTTTTTGAAGAATTGCGTCTCTTCTGGGAGAGAGCCCGAATCCCTACTCAAAGGAAAGACCACATTCTTCACAAAATTCAGGCTCTACACTTGGAATGGAAAGCGATTAAGAAGAATGCTGGGAGGAAAAGCAACTCTCAGTTAGAAAGAGAGAAAACCTTTCAGGAAGAAATGGAGAACCTATTTGATGTCGCCCATGCTGATGCCTTTACCTTAATCAAAAATGAAGAAGACCGGCAGTTCTTGATCCAACAAAGGAAAGCGGGACGAGTGGGATCAATGGTCTCTGCAGATATGGTGACTGACAAGGCAGAAAAGAGAGCTGCTGAGAAGCAAATGAAATTGGTAAATAGGAAGCGGAAAGCTGAAGAAGAAAAATATGCTGCTTCACAGGAAGTTATGCTAGATCAGGGAAGTTCTTCGTCTGAGTCTTTATGTGAGTCAGAAAGAGAAGATAAAAATTACCTTATTAATCCCCCATCTACCAGCGGACCAACTCCACCAAAGAAAAAGGCAGCAAAGAATATCATATCTCCTGAATTGGCTGCTGCTCTGGACAGGACTGGCATCAGTGACAGGAGGGCCACCTTTGTATTAGCTGAAACTGCATCTAGCCTTGGTCAAGATCTTTCAGAGGTGAACATCTCTCGTTCTTCAATCAAAAGGCACCGAGAGAGGCATCGAAGGCAAATAACCCATGCCATTAAAGCTAGCTTTAGTCCAAGTATTTCGATTGTCCACTGGGATGGGAAGTTGATCCCTAATCTACTTGCCAAGAATGAAAAGGTAGACAGACTCCCAGTCCTTGTCTCTTCAGTTGAATCAGGTGATTCAAAACTGCTTGGTGTCCCCAAACTACCAAGTGGAACAGGGGAAGCTCAATCAGCTGCAGTGTATAATCTTCTTTCCGAATGGAACATAGATAAGTCAATAATCGGAAAGTTATCAGATACTACAGCATCAAATACAGGAACAAACAGGGGAGCATGCGTTCTTCTGGAACAGAAACTTGGTCGACCACTCTTCTATTTTGCCTGTAGGCATCATTGCATGGAAGTCATGTATGGAGGAGTGTTTGAAGCAGTCCATGGTTCATCTTCTGCCCCTGAGCCACTTTTGTTCAAAAGGTTCCAATCTATGTGGGACTACATTGATTTAAAAACCTTCTCTACATCACAGGATGATGATGAGATGAAGGAGCAAGTTGATCCTTTCAGAAATGAAATAATTGCCTTTGCCAAAGAACATCTGGCCACTGGAAATTTTCGAGATGACTATAAAGAGTTTCTGGAACTTTCTTTGATCTTTCTTGGTGAAAAAATTGAAAGTTACACATTCAAACGTCCTGCTGGCACGCACTATGCAAGGTGGATGGCTAAAGTTATCTATGCCATCAAAATGTGGCTTTTTCGAAATCAAATCACCCTGACTCCCCGAGAGAAGAAGGACCTGAAAACCCTTACCCTTTTTGGAGTCCTAATCTACTTAAAAAGCTGGATCACTGCTCCTATTCCATCACAAGCTCCGAAGAATGATCTGGATCTTATCCAAAAGTTAAAGGACTATCATGACCAGAAAGTGGCCAAAGCAGCTCTCAAGAAATTTGAAAACCACCTTTGGTACTTATCAGAAGAGCTGGTGGCCCTTGCTCTCTTCGATCAAACTGTTGCACCAGACACCAAGGGAATCATGGTCCAGTGTATGAGGGAAAAGGAGGGGTCATTAGACTTCTCAAAGAGAAGAAGACTCAAGGAATGCAAAGCAACACTGAAATTAGAAACTCTTGCAACAAAGAACTCATTAAAGCTTCTTAAGGCCGTACCGATCAATATTAGTTTTCTTGATGATGACCCCAGCACCTGGGAGGAGAATGAAAACTTCCAAGAAGCTAAAAGAATCATAGGAAACATCAAAGTATTTAATGATCATGCTGAAAGGGCAGTAGCTCTCATTCAGACCTTCAGCGGAACTCTGACGAAAGGAGAAGATCAACTCCAGTTTCTCTTAAGTGTGGTGGATGAGCACCGAAAGAGGTTTCCTGATTCTAACAAGTCCACAATCTTAGCTGGGCAACAATGAGTGGCCTGGTCAGCCATGATACCCCCGCCAACAAGCGGATAATACCCATATATATGGGGGGGGGACCCAGAAGCCATGAATGTGGACTTCTGGGGGTAGTTGAGCCACCTCTAAATATTAACCGATTTAACCCAAATTTTGCTCAGAGAAGTTTTTGGGAAAGGGAACCTAATGAAACCCTGGGAGGAAGAATTTAAAATACTTCCATTTTGTGGACCACCCTAATATATATACAGTGTTGGGCACTAAAGCGTTAATCCGATAACAGTTAATTAACGAAGTTAACTTTTTTTAACGGACTATTAACGGAAGTTAATTTCCATTTATCGTTATCGGACCAGTTAACTTCCGATAACTCGATATTTAGTCTGTTAAAGTCCGTTAACACGTTAACTGCGAGGAGTCATTCACGGAAGATCACCGCTCCGCGAATGAATTCAAACCGCCATAACTTCAGTCTGCCAATTCCGTCCTCTGCCGCAGTGGAACGGCTCTTCTCTCTCAGCAAGGACATCCTGAGGCCCAAGAGGTCAAGACTGGCAGTTGGGCCTAACTTTGAGAAGTTGGTCTTTCTGAAGGGCAAACAGCACATTGTGTCAGTCTTTAATAAATGTGCCTAAAATTTAATTTTACCTTTCAGTTCCCGCCATAATAATTCTCTGGTAAATTAAAATTTAGTTAATGGTTAGTGGTTACAAGGGTTTTAAAATATGTAATCAGTACATTTTTTATTAAAAATAAAAAAAAAAAGTTGCAAAACTTGATAAAAATACAGTTAAATACCTATTTATTGTTGGATTTTGCATAAATAAACATTTTCTATGGGTTTTAAAGCTTTTTTCTTGATTTTTTAAATGTTAGTAAAGAAATAGTTATCGTTAACGGATTATCGTTAACTTCCGTTAACTTTGTAGTAAAATTATCGGATTATCGTTATCGGAGTTAAAAATTGGGGTTAACGGTTTATCGTTATCGAAGTTAACTTTTTGGTTAACGGTGTCCACCACTGTATATATATATATATATATATATATATATATTATATATATTAGGTTAAGTCGTAATATTTGTTAGTTTTAACGTTTTATTTGATTAGGTATACGTGGACAAGTAGGAGAAGGCAAACCTACAAGAAGGATAATGTAGGAGAAGGCAAACCTACAAGAAGGATAATGTAGGAGAAGGCAAACCTACAAGAAGGATAATGTAGGAGAAGGCAAACCTACAAGAAGGATAATGTAGGAGAAGGCAAACCTACAAGAAGGATAATGTAGGAGAAGGCAAACCTACAAGAAGGATAATGTAGGAGAAGGCAAACCTACAAGAAGGATAATGTAGGAGAAGGCAAACCTACAAGAAGGATAATGTAGGAGAAGGCAAACCTACAAGAAGGATAATGTAGGAGAAGGCAAACCTACAAGAAGGATAATGTAGGAGAAGGCAAACCTACAAGAAGGATAATGTAGGAGAAGGCAAACCTACAAGAAGGATAATGTAGGAGAAGGCAAACCTACAAGAAGGATAATGTAGGAGAAGGCAAACCTACAAGAAGGATAATGTAGGAGAAGGCAAACCTACAAGAAGGATAATGTAGGAGAAGGCAAACCTACAAGAAGGATAATGTAGGGGAAGGCAAACCTACAAGAAGGATAATGTAGGGGAACGCAAACCTACAAGAAAGATAATGTAGGGGAAGGCAAACCTACAAGAAGGATAATGTAGGGGAACGCAAACCTACAAGAAGGATAATGTAGGGGAACGCAAACCTACAAGAAGGATAATGTAGGGGAACGCAAACTACAAGAAGGATAATGTAGGGGAACGCAAACTACAAGAAGGATAATGTAGGGGAACGCAAACTACAAGACGGATAATGTAGGGGAACGCAAACTACAAGATGGATAATGTAGGGGAACGCAAACTACAAGATGGATAATGTAGGTGAACGCAAACTACAAGATGGACAATGTAGGTGAACGCAAACTACAAGAAGGATAATGTAGGTGAACGTAAACTACAAGAAGGATAATGTAGGTGAACGTAAACTCCACCAGGATAATGTAGGTGAACGTAAACTCCACCAGGATAATGTAGGTGAACGTAAACTCCACTAGGATAATGTAGGTGAACGTAAACTCCACTAGGATAATGTAGGTGAACGTAAACTCCACTAGGATCATGTAGGTGAACGTAAACTTCACTAGGATAATGTAGGTGAACGTAAACTCCACTAGGATAATGTAGGTGAACGTAAACTCCACTAGGATAATGTAGGTGAACGTAAACTCCACTAGGATAATGTAGGTGAACATAAACTCCACTAGGATAATGTAGGTGAACGTAAACTCCACTAGGATAATGTAGGTGAACGTAAACTCCACTAGGATAATGTAGGTGAACGTAAACTACACTTGCTCCCAGAATTTAAATTTATGAAAACTGGTGTCTGTTTAATTAAAGTAAATGTGGAAAAAATTTCGCAACTGGGTATATATATATATATATATATCAAAGCTATTGACTTCTCCTTAGGGAACCGGAGCTTACAGATGAAAAGAAGGATCAACACAACGGCAAACATTTTCATTTATTTGTACATCAGACGTTTCGACAAATCTTTTGTCATCATCAGTGAGTTAAGTCTTAAAACCTTAAAACAAAATTGAAAAGTGAAAGTTACATCAATACAATATTAAAACCATTAAAATTAAAACCTTAAAGCAAAATGAAAATTGCATCAATACAAAATTAAAATCATTTAAATTTCATCACTAAAAAACTAAAATTAAATTAAATTTCATCACTATAAAAACTAAAATTAAATTACCTCAATAGGTAAATACACAATGTTTACATCCACCTCCATAGTGTTCCGTTAGACTTTGCCAAGTATGGAGGTGGATGTAAACATTGTGTATTTACCTATTGAGGTAATTTAATTTTAGTTTTTATAGTGATGAAATTTAATTTAATTTTAGTTTTTATAGTGATGAAATTTAAATGATTTTAATTTTGTATTGATGCAATTTTCATTTTGCTTTAAGGTTTTAATTTTAATGGTTTTAATATTGTATTGATGTAACTTTCACTTTTCAATTTTGTTTTAAGGTTTTAAGACTTAACTCACTGATGATGACAAAAGATTTGTCGAAACGTCTGATGTACAAATAAATGAAAATGTTTGCCGTTGTGTTGATCCTTCTTTTCATATATATATATAATATATATATATATATATATGGGGTGAGTCAAAAGTCTCGTGTCAAAAATAATTATATCATACATCTTTTTCAGAAAGCACTTTGGACTCATCCTAGTGTCGGACTAACTTGAGAGATTTTCCACTATAGCTGTTCAATACTTAAACGTTGAGGAGCCGTTCAAAGCAGTGAACCTGTAATGGACCCACAAGGAACAACTTTGGCCCAGGTATTCCGTTGCTTTTGAAAACTTCAAGGATTTGTTAAGGCGTTTTGTGGACAAATCACTGTTATTAGTGCCGCAAATAAGCGATGTGTAGACTAAGTAGCTAGCAGTTTATATAATATCCACGTAATTTAAATAACGTTTCTGTCAGTTACGTAGTTATATCAGAAATAGTAATAACAATAACACAAATATTACGAAAAATAGTTAATTACCAGCAGTATCATATTATACAATAATGTCAATAATAATTAATATGTAAATCTGAATAGTACCAAACACATTAATATTCACATCATAACACGAATACGGACAACATCAATAATCGTAATGACCTTAATGATGCCTTAAGTATAGCTACTTAAATAATAATTAAACGCGAAAACAATAGCAATTTATAGGATTATAGGAGCAACAGGTAACTAACTTCCTATACGAGGCAACCGACTAGTCTTGACGTTGTAATTACCACTTGAATCGTAGACTAATAACTAAATTCACCAAGAAATGAACCACATACAAGCCCTTCACTTCCTAAAAATTCATAAAACCACATTTCCTTGCAATCACATCTACGCGATATACAAATTATGTTTATTCAGTTAATAAATCGTTACCCTATAATTTAGTCTCCACTTATAACTAATTGAAGTTTAAAGCTCCAGCACGATTCATTATTTCACTTTCAGGCTACGCAAAATATGCGTAAAGCAGTGAAAATTCATAATTTAAACATCAAAACTGACTGGAAATTAATAATTAATAAAATATATCAAGGCTTCAAAACTGTTCATATACTTAATACTAGTTAATTGCTACTACTGAACGTGTACATTATTTAAAGCTGAAAGCAATTTCGACAAATAAAAACAAGATTAAGAATTAAAAGCAAAACTATTGTAAACTTACGTTAATTACTCCAAAGATTGATTTAAACTTCAAAGAGAACACTTTTATGTAGTTACTATAAAATTCGCAAATAATTTCTAGATAACTTCCCAGTAATAAACTTCAGGCTAACTTCAAAACCAGACTATATGAAACACTAAAAAATCCTGCCAAATGTTGCCCAATCTGAAGACTTTTTCTACGCTTTAACCTTACAATATATACAATTCTGGACCAAAAAAATAGAATACTGTCTCAAATGCGCTCATGACCTTTATAATACTTTTAAAATATACACCTTCATGAGGAATATTGAGTATCTGTAACGTCATTATAATAAAAAGACACTTCTATGTGCCAGTTTTGAAAAAGAAATTAAAATATAACAGAAACCTTATTAAATAGAGAAAATTTAATGCATAGCGACATACCAAAAATATTAGAATATCTTGTCAAATGTTACAAAAAAAAAATTAGAATAAATTCATTATTTTTATCGAGTACTGCCAATATATTAAACCTTTATCAAAGACTTTTTAACTTTGCGTCTTAGCATTAAGCTGGTCCACTTTAGCCCAGATTACGACCTCCAATCGACGTGACATCGAGTCGACAAGCCCCTTGCATTCTTCTGTAATTATCGATTTCCAGATTGTTATCAAACACTTCTTCATTTCACAAAGTGTTCCTGATTTACGCTTCTGGACCTTCTGCTTAGCAATATTCCAAAGATTTTCTATCGGATTAAAATTAGGAGAATTAGCTGGCCATGGTAGTACTTCAATTTCATGAGCATCAAGCTACGCAGATATTGCACCAACCGCAATGAACTGGAGCCAAGTCATGTTGAAAAATAAATGGTTCGTCTCCATACGGCTGATCTGCATACTCCAGCATGAAGTATTCTAAGAGTTCTCGATAATGTGACTATTAACAGTTCTACTTGGAAATGCAAGTGACCCCACACTAACAGCTCGCTGTAAATTTGACCAATCGCTTTAGGCAGCTTTCATGATACATTTCAGACTCCTATCACCAAATGGCACAAAATTTTGATTCATCTGAAAAAAGTACGTTTTGTCACTCGCTTGTAGTCCATACAATTCTTTCTTTGCACCAGGATAGTCGTCTTCTCTTTTGCTTCGCTTTTAACATCGGCTTAATTTTCGGTTTTCTGACCGAAATCCCATTTCATAAAAGTGGCGATTGTGTTAATGTGGGGTTGCATGAATGCAACTGGTGTGGGGTTATTTGCTTTGGTAATAGAACTGTATTGATAATTTAGTAATAGAAATCTAAGAATACTTTATGCTGAAATTCGTTAAATTGGTTGATAAATATAGTAAAAAGGTATTAAAACTGTAAATTACATGTTATGCGCACCACTTTACGCACTATGGTTGAAGGTACAGAAGCATTTTGAGACGAGGGTGAATACGGGTGTTGGTTCTCTAAATCAGTGGTCCGCAACCTTTTTCTTACTTATGGACCCATAGAAGAATATGGATTATTTTTGAGGACTCCTTACCGAAAATAATTTGTATACTGTATTCTAATTTTGTGTGAATTAGAATATACCCCTTGTCTTCTGCGAACCACTGCTCTAAACTGAGCTCAGCCTTAGCCGTAGAACATCAGAGTTGTGGAAGTAGTTTACGACAAAATGGGGACGCACCAAATTTACTAAATAACTCAATTTCTTTTTTATGGGACTAAGGAAGCAAAGTTTTTCCTTGTGAGTTTTGCTTCGCTCTTTAGGACATTTATTCGATTTTCTACAGAAAGAGGCACTGAAAGGGGAAAACAAATTTACAGCCTCTTATATTTAACGCTGATGGTCAGATTTTGGGCAGGAACTTTACAGGGAAGAGGTTCGACCTCTTTCGACAATGGCTCAGGCAGGAATGATTTAATTTACAATACAAGAAATAAAAAGTCTAACTTCTGGGAAAGTGCAGTTGAAGGTTACGTTCTCCCTTTAGCTCAGTGGTTCTTAACTTTTTTATCAGTGTTACCTCTAGAACTATTCAGAGAAATTAGGATTACCCGCATCACGAAAAATGGTTAAAAAAACGATAGAAGATGACCTGAGGAATGATCTATTTAATAATACCCAAGATATTGAAAATTTTCCTCCAGCCTATTTCTCCCCCAAAAAAGTCAGAATTAACCCCCAGGGTTAAGAACCACTGCGCTGGAGATCTAAAGAATTGTTGACGTTAAGCAAATAACAGAATTTTGAGAGATTCCAAAATAAACGAAAAATAAATAACCAAAAATAAAATTTGCCTAGCATACATTCCAAGTGGCGACATAATGTCGGAGTCATACATTGAGTACAATTTAAGTACATTTTCAAGTACAGTGTAATTTCTGGTACACTCTAACTATGATTTTAATTACCAATTAATTCGCATTAAGTTATTACAGCCAATTACAGTTTCAATAAAGTACAGTCATTTAGTTAATTACAATTAATTGCAATTTTATCAGATTGTTACATGACATAACTGATACTTAAGTAATCTACATAATTTATGCAATTTATATAATTTTGGAAAGTTATCCGTTGTCCTCTAATTTAAAGGGAATTAATAACAACGCTATATATTTGTAGTTAACTATATAGTGATTATTATTCTAGAGTTTAATTCGGTAGTCAGGACGTATAAAGAAAGATGGATTAGGACCATAACACATAAAGAACATGGGCAACATACAGACAACATAACACGCATAATAATGTTATGAGATACGAGCAAAGCTTTTGGCGATGTCATCGGAATTCAAACACTTGCGTCGGCACCAACGAGAATCTTGCAAGAGGTAATAATTATACACATGCACGTAAGAGTATGTGCGTCAGTGAACAGACAAACAACTGAACAGATCATGTGCGCGTAATGACGATGTACGTACAGTATGCGGAAGGTTACATATGTCGCAAGATGGCCTCTTCTTCGTTAGACAGCCATCTGCGACTGGTTAAGGTATTCTCAGTATGTCGCTTCCTTGTATCGACAATGAAGTTTGTACTGCTGACGTCCACGGTTCTTCTTCTCGCACTGACTTAATCTGACTGCGAGTTACGGAAAACAATTTATACCTTCGCTTAATGGCGTCCCCCCCACCCTCAGTCCGTTGTGAGAGTGGAATGATTCTCTAGTCTAGTGGAAGGATATAAATGACGAATTACCTTTTCAGTCTTTATTTCACAAGGATAAATCACTTTTAAAATATTAGATTTCTTTTACAATGCACAGTAATTAGAAAATCAAATCCTTAACACGACACTTGCTTAGAGAGTTATTAACGAACCAGGGACCTGAGCTGAACCGACTGCCCAAAGGGCGAGGCACGCACTCGCCAGAGGAGTGAGGCTTCGACTGCCCTCTCAAAGTGCTTGCACTTTGCCCTGGAGAAACTCCCATGGTGCCACGTTTACAAAAGATTCTTAAGGTTGCAAAGGTTGTTTAACAATGATATTAGCAAAGGAATTTATATAATTTTGGTTCTACACTTAACTCCTATCTCCTTTTTGGGATTTATATTAGCCGAAAAGAACATTTAGAATTTAGTAGTCTCTGTTTAAGATTATAGATGTGGCAACACTGGAGTCGTTAGGTTAAGAAAGAAGCCAGATGATCCACTGGGGCATCGAGGCGAGTTATAAAATATTAAAAATTCAAAGATTAATACTTTAATTTATGCAAACAGAATAATATCCTTAAATTTTAACAAAAATTTATTTCCTGTGGAAAACCTTTCCACACATGCAATCCTGAATAGATATGTATGAGTAGGCATAGGCTGATAGAGACAATAGACAATACGTAAGAAATAAATAAAATTAATTAATACATGTTTTACTACAATGCGTTCGAAAAGTCTCTCCGCAGTGCTATGTTAAACGCATAGGAAATTGAAAAACTACAATGTTTTCATTCAACCATGATTTAGTGATTTTATTACATAACCTTTTGATTTTACAGCATGTGTTGAAAGTGTTTTCCACCATTTTGCAGGCACAGAGCAACTCGTCTACACTTGTTGTCAAACACTTGTTTTAAAGTGTTGGTTGACTGCGGAGAGACTTTTCGAACGCACTGTATATGAGACAATTCACAAGACACGATATATGCAATGACCGAAAGTATGAACTTTATAACAGTATATGCTATATACGTCATACCATACAATGAATACGAAATATGGAAATATTTAGTATTCAACTTGGTATTTAATTTAGTATTTAGTATTCAGTTTGAAAATTGAGAGAGGAATTAATTTATTTTATGACAAAGTTCATAATTAGTATGGTACGTTACTCAATTCTGACGTACAGTATAAGTCATTATAGAAGACATTAGAGGATATGAATTAGAGGGAAACGGTAATAAAGAGTGAGTGAAACAGTATATAAATATATACAATAATATTAAATTATTCGGACCTTTTCCAGTTTGTGTACCGTTTTTCATATAATTTATTTTTGAGAATATTTTTGTTAAAACTAACGAAAATATCACGACTTAACCTAACCAATTATCGTTGATCTATTAGTAAAGTAAATACTATTCCAGAAACAAACAATGTTATAATTAATAATAGATCAACTGTACGCCCTTAATAATTGGTTAGGTTAAGTCGTGATATTTTCGTTAGTTTTAACAAAAATATTCTCAAAAATAAATTATATGAAAAACGGTACACAAACTGGAAAAGGTCCAATTATTCTACAATGGCGAACGGAATAGGGTAAATGAGTAAGAAAGTGCAAAGATTTTAATCATGCTACATTAAGTGTGAATGTATTATCTGATAAAATTTAGGAATGGAGGATTAGATGCAAGATAACACTAATTAATTATAATCAATTCCATAACAGACGGAAAATGGGGGTATGGGAAATATTCTGATGGAAATCGAAAACAATCTAAACCGCTGATTGTCTTGTTTGTACATTAAAGGAATGAAATTAAGGGACATTCGCGAGCGAACTTCTCATGGCACAAACATAGATAAATAGACTAATTAAAACACAAGCACTTACAATTTTTTATTTTCCTTTTTCTTTTTTATCAACTAAACTGAGTTAAAAAATTTTCAGTGAAAAATATTTTTTGTTTTTAGAAATTTTCTTTTTAGAAATTTTTTAATATTGCAGGAAAAAAAAAATCCCGTTTCTTTTTAAATTTGAATTTTGCGTTCTTCTATGTTTGTTTTTGTTTGAATTTGTGTAGGCATACGTAAGATCATAAATATGCGCAGCCATTAAATGTAGAAAAAAAATTCTTTGAACTGTGTGAAATCACAGGGCCGAAATAATAACGTTAACGTCTTTTCAAACAGTAGTTGTGCATGGATGGAAATTTAGTTGGAACAAAACGACACCTTTCCCCGGAATATTTCTAATAAGTGCTAAAATGAATACCCCATAAACTCCATTCTTTTCAGTATATATATATATATATATATATATATAATATATATATAAAACAGAAGTGCCTTCCACCCTTCCACCTTCATATCAACATGAATATCACGTCTTCGGCCCCGACCCCTTCCCAGCGTATGAGAGATCACAGACACATTGTGAATTCCGAGCTAATACCGTTTTTCTCGAAATGAAAATTGACGTACTGAATTCTTCAGAGGCTGAATATTCGAAAATTAACTTATAGGTTAGTTTAGTTGAGATTTCTTTAGGTTGAGTTCAATCGGGTCTCAACTATTTGATCTTTCGAGAATTTAATAATTCAATGAGTTTTCGCTTCGAAAGTTTACCTCAAACTCCGCTGATTCGAGGGAGGATGCAATTCGAGGAAAAATTAAGATAGGCGAGTACTTAAGAATTAACATTGCGAGTCACCAAATACCAATTGTTCTTAATTAAATCCTCAGTTAAGATGATTTGTCTCCGTTGAGCCACAAATTCTTATGCTCTTCATTAACGTTCAAGTTCACGGCTCAAATTTTTTTTAAATGCACTTACATCACTTTCCTTTTGTTACCCACCATTTAACATTCATCCGTCTAGTAGTATACGTAGCAAAATCTTAAATGGAAAATTTTGGTCCTGAATTTTTTTAATCCAGATTATCTCGTTTATCAGATGGGATAAACTAATCTAACTTAGCCATTGTCGCTACCCGCGCGTTTTTGTTGCATTGAGCTCTGCGTGTGTATCATAAAGACTGCGTATGACGTATGATCACAATCCTACACATGAATATATCCTACAACGGTATATCAGGTATTTACCCCATTATTTCCCATTTCTGAACCCAATCAATAAACTCTTTTCAGCACTAAAGGCAGGTCTCAAGCTAAACTTAAATTATAATATCTGATAGATGTAACACCGCTGCAGCACACAGGGGAGGACAAATGCTTCGAGCATACCGAGAGATCCTGCTCATTATTCAGATGGAAGCGTCACTGCCAGTTTTCAGCCGAGGTCACTCGTAGTAGCTATTCATACTCAAATTTATAACATACAAGCGCGAGAAAAGAAGTTAAGAATGAGTGACTGAGGTATCCAATTTATTTTTCACTACTTCAAGTGTCTCTGAGTTTTGCAGAGTGCTCTTGACCTTCTTCCTATTAAATGATGGAATCCTTGTCTACAAGTCTCCTTCGTGATAATACTGCATGTTATCTGAGACCGGTATGGTATTTTTCTTTTACAAGTTGGTCTTCAATTTTTATTATTTTTCATTTTAATTTTCTATTTTTTATGTTTATTTTCTTTTTCTACTTTTTATTTACAAATATTTTCACATTTATAATATATTTTTACAACTTAATATAACATATACATAATTTTTCCATTAATTTTTATAGGTTAATATTATCATTATTATTATTATTACAATTTATACCGCTTATCCTTTTGGTTATTTTCAGAGCTGGGCACCGCAAACTCAAAATCACTTCCGCAATCGCAAATCCGCAAACTCAAACCTTACCTTCCGCAACCGCAAATCCGCAAACTGCTTGCCATTTTTGGTGCCGCAAACGCAAATCCGCAAACGCAAACCATATTTCCAATTTTTACAGTGCTGGGCACTTCCGCAAACACTTCCGCAAACCGCAAATTCCGCAATCGCAATTTTAACTGTAAAAAGTATCCAAAACATTAAAGAGGTATAAAAAGTTTTTATATCTTTTTAATGTTTAATGTTTTAGCCTTGTTTTTTAAAAAACAAGGCTAAATAATTTATTACAATAAATCACTATTGTAGAAGAAATAAAAATACTACATATATTGATATATTATATTGAACAAAAACACCTCCTGCAAGTAAATAGTACATAAATTAAATAATAAATTTAATCATTTGAATTTCATAAATTCTGAGACTTAGACACGTTAGAGAAGACTGTACTGTAACTGTAGTAACTGTACACACATTACATTACACAAGTTAAATTAAGTTAACACTGTGACTGTACACAACTTGAACTCACTGTACAACTCAACCCCTCTAGCCTCTACAAGTGTACGCCTCTGGCTTTGTCAACAAGTTCAGTCGTCCTCCTCCAGTAACTGAGCCAAATCCAGTTTTAATAAGTCCATGTTCCCCTTCATGAACACGAGACGTTGGAAGTTGTCAGAGGTCAGGCTGGCCCTTTTGGGCTTCATTATATCTGACCCATGGGAGAACAGCAGCGTCACAGCACTAGCGGGCTTGGCCAGTGGCCACGTGGGAAATTTGCGGAAAGATTTGCGTTTGCGGTCTTAGTTCCGCAACGCAAATTCACTAATTTGCGATGACTTTGCCGCAAACGCAAATCCGCAAACGAAAAACATACTTCCGCAATTGCGGAATTTGCGGTTTGCGGAAGTGTTTGCGGAAGTGCCCAGCTCTGGTTATTTTACATCTTGTACACGGTGTCCCAGAAGTCTGGACTCACAGGGAAAATAGACATTATATTTTTAAAGTGAAACAAACACATTTCTAATGTCAGTTTTACATATTTCAGAAAAGAAAATACGCTGATGGCTCAGTATACCAATCAAGAGAAGGTGAAACTGGTATTGCTACATGTTTCCGGAAAAAGCCAGAGGGAGGCATGTCAGTTATTTCACGAGCATACCTCCCTCTGGCTTTTACCGAAAACATGTAGTAATACTAGTTCCACCATCTTTTGATTAGCATACTAAGCCATCAGGGTATTTTCTTTCCTGAAATATGTAACACTCACATTAGAAACGTGTTTGTTTCACTTTAAAAATACGAGGGCCACTCAATATATTTTGCCCAACCTTTTTTTTTCCAAGTTTCCTTGTAAGTTCCAGAAATTTTGTACACAAGTAGTTACATACATTTTTTACAAGTTTTTATTTTTTCACATAGTCTCCATCCTTTTCTACGGCTTTCCTCCACCTCGAAACAAGGGCCTTTATTCCTTGCTGGTAAAAGTCCGCTGGGTTCCGCTGGACCCACCTCTTAACCTCCTCAACAACCTCATCGTCACTCTGAGACTTTCTTCCACGAATACCATCCTTCAATGGTCCAAACAAATAGAAGTCTGAAGGTGCGAGATCCGGGCAGTATGGAGGATGGGGTAACATAGTCAAGCGCATTTTTGTGATGGCCTCTCTTGTTTGCAAACTGTTGTGTGGTCTTGCGTTATCGTGCAAAAGAAGGACGTCTTCCAGTTTTCTCTCCGGTCGAACTCCCTCTATACGTCTCTGGAGTCTCTGTAGGGTAGCAATATATGCCTCTCAGTTGATTATTTGTCCTTCCTTCAAAATGTCCACCAGAATCACCCCTTTCATATCTCAGAAGATGGTGGCCATAACCTTGCCTGCAGAGGGAGCCATTTTGAACTTTTTCTTGCGTGGGGAGTCTGCGTGATGCTACTCCATGGATTGGCGTTTTGTTTCAGGTTCAAAGTGGTGTACCCAAGTCTCATCCGCAGTCACAATTCGTGAAAGGACGTCATCCCCTTCTGTCTCGTATCGAATCAACGACTCAAAAGCAATTTCTTTTCTTTTGGGCTTTGTGATCTTCAGTCAGTTGGCGAGGAACAAACCGTGAACACACTTTTGAGTATCTCAGTTGCTGAATTATCGTATTCACACTTCCTTCACTAATTCCTAGCTCCAGTGATAGTTTCATGTATGTGTCGCGCCGATTTGATAGAATGATGCTGTTAGCACGTTGCACAGTGTGAGGTGTCACAACCGATGTCAGCCTTCCGATGCGTGGCTCATCATCGAGGCTGGCCCTCATTCTCTCCGATGATCTCACACGTTTAGACCAGCGTCCAACTGTGCTTCGATCATCATCATCTCCGTTAACGTTTTGTAGACGTTTGTGAATATTTCCAACTCTTTTCTTCTCTGCTGTTAAGAACTCGATAATAGCTCTCTGTTTACAACGCACATCACTGTCAGACGCCATTTTCGAAACTGCGTTAACCGTCGGTTTTATACAAGGGCGTTTAAAAGCTGTTTTATACAAGGAGGGGGAGGTTCAAACTGGAAAAAATCCGGTTATGTGAAGTGCAGAAAGTTGAAACTTACGGCCCAAAAGACATTTCAGCCCCATGACCTATTATTTAGCTAAGAAAAAATGGTGGGGCAAAATATATTGAGTGCCCCTAGTACAGGGTGATTCAAAAGCCACGTTACCCATCATAAAAGAGTCTCGTAATAAGGGACAATGTGTTGGAACCTTTCTTGCATCCAACAGTTGGTACTACTGGCGTGTTACGATGACTCACCAGCACCGCCTGTAGGGTGGCGTGTCCTGCGCAACACCAGTAGTGCTTTGTTCTCAGTGGGAGCAGTATGCCATTTTCTCAGGCGCAACGAGTCTTCGTTATTGAACAGTACTTTGCAACGCGGTCTTATGCACAGGTGAAAGAAGCGTTTCACGGAAGATATCCTGATGCTCCTGTTTTTAATAAGATGGCGATTTCACGGCTGGTTGCTCGTTTTCGTGAGACTGGAGGTGTACACAACATGAAACGGAGTGAACGACCGTCTTTGTTAACTGAGGAAAAGCTTGAGGATGTGCAAACACGGTTAGAAAGGTCTTCGAGAAAAAGTCTCAGGAAACTTTCATCACAGGCGCAGATGTCCTACTCCACTGCACAGAGAGCTGTAAAGAAATTACATCTGCGGCCGTATCGTATTCATGTGGTCCAAGAACTGTTAAACCCAGACACAGCAAAACGTTTACAGTATTGCAGGTGGTTTCGGACATTCGTTGAGAAAAATGGAATTGACGTGCTCAGTAAAGTTTCCTTCAGTGATGAAGCATGGTTCCACCTTAGCGGGTATGTTAACAGCCAGAACAGTAGGATTTGGTGTAGCGAAAACCCACATATGTTCCACGAAAAACCCTTGCACCCTCAAAAAATTGGAGTATGGTGTGCTTTAACTCGTCGGCGTGTGGTGGGTCCCATTTTCTTTGAGGCGACAGTGGATGGTGATGTATACCGGGATATGATCAACCAGTTCATTGCACTTCTTGAAGAGGATGAACGTTATTGCTGGTTTCAGCAAAATAATGCCACGTGTCACACGTCTAATGAAACTGTAGGCTTCTTGCTGGAGTTTTTCGCCGACCGGCTCATTTCCAAAACTTATGGCCCCCAAGATCGCCGGACTTGACGTCCCCTGATTACTTTCTATGGGGATACCTGAAAGAAGTGGTCTATAAGACAAACCCACACACACTAAAAGAACTTAAGCCAACATTGAAGCTGCAATTGCAAGCATTACCGTTGCAACCCTGCACAAAGTGTTTACCAATATGGTAAAAAGAGTACGAGCTTGTATTCATGAACACGGATCACACTTTGAACATATGTTGTAAACATGAGCTGCTATTGTTGTGTAAACTCTGTATATGTGTTCTGTAATTCACGTAATGTAAATGTAAAGCCTGTAAAATTTACATGTAATAAGTGTAATATGTAATCTGGGTAACAGGACTTTTGAATTACCCTGTATAACTTTTATTTTCCCTATGAGTCCAGACTTCTGGGACACCCTGTATATTATTCGTTTGACTTTTATACACCTATTTACATTTCTCTTTACAAGTATAAAAGATTTCCATTGATTTTCTTTAACTTTTTAACCTCTCCCCCACATACCTTCGAACTGTAAAGTAAGGTCATTCTCATTTTCACAGTCATTGTTATCATCATCATCATCACAATCGAGTGCACTATCCTTACTCAATGTTTCATATTTTCACAATTTACTCGTACATCACGTTATTTCAAAATGAATTACTCATAGCGCTAAATTAGCTTCCAACACAGATTCTTATCGTATACGTCTTCAAACCGGAAAAAACGAAGGCATCACTGTATGCATCACTCCTTTATGTAGTGGCAATTTTATCCGTAAGATCACCCAGATACTGTTCGATATGTGGCATTGGTTGGCCCTTCTATGTAACAAATATAGCGTTGTTAGTATCGCAGTGGTTCGCAATCTTTTCCACTCCATTCCTCCCCTTGGGGAACCTCCAAAATCCCCGTGGACTCCCTTCATTTTTTCCCCAAAACCCATAAAAATAATGAAAAATAAACGATTCTGATCAGGAGACAGAGAACATCCTCCTTTCGTTTTTTATTGTTGACAACTTACAAAAATTACTCATATAATTAATGATCACATAATTATATCGTCAATGGATTTTACTCAAATTTTCAACTTTTCATAGCCCGCCGTGGACCCCCTGAAATCTTGCCGTGGACCCCAATTTGGGAACCACTGCAGTAGAGCAATCGTCACAGGTGTATTTTTGCCGGTATTTCACAGGTATCAAGGCCGATATTCCCGGTAATGGACTTTGCCTCCTCTTCATGGAACATACTTCCCTCCATGTGGACTCGGTTCCAATTTTTACCGATGGTTCCACGACAGATGGTGGTGTCGGACTTGCAGCCGTCTTTCTTTACTGCGGAGCTTTCCAACTTTTTATTGGCACTTCATATTGTTTTTACCCTTCCCGACCCTCCCCCTCAATTTATATTTTTTAGTGGCTGTAAAAGCATATTGCAGGTTTTGGAATCTTTTAACCCTCTCCATCCTCTCATTTTAGACATTTTAAAATGGCTTATTTTAACCCAATTTTAAATGTGCGTCCTCGAGCTCTTGAATGGGGACGTACCGCGTACGTCCTCGGCGGCGCGAAAGGGTTAATTGGTCGTCGTAGGTCTTGGCTTTTTTTCCTGTTGGGTACCTGACTACGTAGGTGAGGATCCGGACCAGTCTGCCAGATCCCATCCCCCTGCGGCTGCCCGCCAGTTTCTTTACGGAGACTTTCTTCCAGGGATTTTGACTGCAGTTTGCATTGTCTGGCAGTGTCGTTGAGATACCGTAAAGCTCGTGGTTGCGGTCTATCGCTGGATGTATCCCCGTATGTCCCCACGGTGGGAAACTGCCCTTGCTCGCCTATGAATTAGTTACACCAGGGGCGTCATGGAACTATATTTTTTAGGGGGACGCAGTTAGAAAACGAATTACTTTTGTATGAATGGTGGGTATTTATTGCTTTTAACTACATTTGCAACCTATTTAAAGTTATGTTAAATCTACATGTAGTTTAATTTATTGCTCTACATACATATTCAGTAGTATTTCTCCTTACCGTCTAACATAAATGTATGTAAATTTTATACAGTACAAAGATCTGGGATTAGTAAACATTGCGTGGAAAGCATTTGGGGGGACCCGTGCTTCCCCATGTCCTATGGGCACAACGCTACTGCCCTTGACTGTATCTCATCGTGGGAACTTTCAGTGGCGTCATCCCCGAAGGGAGGATGGGACCTTTCCTCTCTCTCTCTCTTTGGTGCTTGGGGAAGGAGTTACCCTGGTAGCAGATTTTTAAGTTTGTTCAGGAGGCTGGTCTCCTCCCTCTGTTGTAGTTGTTTTAACCCTCATATTTTATTTTTTTCCAAAATTCTACTTCATTCACTCACGTTATTCGGAGCTTTTCCGAAATTTGGACTGTTTCCGATTTTTTAAAATAAGATATTTCTCAAAAAAAAGACTTACATTTTTTAAATCAACGTAAAAATCTACATTAAATATCGTATTTTCAAAAAATCGGAAACAGTCCAAATTTCGGAAAAGCTCCCCTGACTGTCTCTTATTCCTTCGTTTGGCCTTATTCCACATAGATTCAACGCCTTGTGTTAGGTTCGGTTAGGTTAAGTTATGTTATGTTAGGTTAAGTTAGGTTAATTTCTTCAAAAAAAGACTTACATTTTTTAAATCAGCGTAAAATTCTACATTAAATATCTTATTTTCAAAAAAATAGGAAACAGTCCAAATTTCGGAAAAGGCCCCGTTATTCATATTATTTATTCGGTGCTACTGTAGTATGCGGTCTACCTACGATTCGGCGGTCTACCTACGATTCGGCTGTCTACCTTTTAATTATAGCTTCTTATCTTCTTATTATTTTATTATTAGGTTAATTGTACGCCCTTGACGATTGGTTAGGTTAAGTCGTGATATTTTCGTTAAAACTAACGAAAATATCACGACTTAACCTAACCAATCATCAAGGGCGTACTGTAGTATGCGGTCTACCGTTAAGTATGCGGTAGTAGTATGTTTAACTTCTTTAATAATTCCTTAATTGTGTAAATTAAATTATAATTCCTTTCAATTCATTTTCAATTCCTTTTAAATATTTTGAACGGTAGACCGCATACTACAGTAGAAACTTAACGGTAGACCGCATACTACAGTAGAAACTTAACGGTAGACCGCATACTACAGTAGAAACTTAACGGTAGACCGTATACTACAGTAGCACCATTTATTCTTTGTTTTGCCACTTCTCACCTGTCTTATAATTTGACGCTATTTAATTTTTGCCTTTCCCCAGGCACGTTCACAGGGGGGGGGGGAATTGGGGTGCTTGAGCCCCTGCCCTTTTTCTTCTTCATAGCAAAAGTGCCCTTTTAGTCAAAATTCATAAATATATTGATTCGACATAAATTTGAATTAATTAGTTATATTTTTATTTAGTTACTGCTACTTCAACAGATTTTCAAAACTGGAATTACTTTGATCTATGATTTTTTTATTAGAATAATAAACTTAACATACCGTTACTATTATTTTGTCAATCAGGGAGGGCGTCCCTAGTGGTAACACTGACTGCAGCTGTTCACTGTTGATTGCGTCTCTCGGGTATGTGGGTGTATTGTTTACTGTTTGTTTATTTTACGTTAACCTAAGCTAACTAGTGATTTCTCACTGATAATTTGGTAAGTTGGAATCCAAAGCAGTGTGACATTACTCCAAAAAATATTGTATGACATTACTCGTAAAGTTGGTAAAAACGTCCACGTCCCCTACTTAGTCTTAGGCCTACTAGGCTAGGTCCATCAGTACACCAGTGTGTCAAACGATGGATTTTGGGTTTAGTACTGGCATGAATTTCATTAAATTAATAAATGATTTTAAAACAACATATCATAACCTTTCATTTTTAATATGAAATTGATTTTTAAAAACAATACAATTTTCATTAAAAGTGAATAAAAATACCTAGATTATTTATTATAAAACGAGACAGGAGACAACAGGAGACTGCTATTATGATTTATTAAACATGTTGGCTTCCTTATTCTTCAGTATGCATTTCATTTTAGATGATTAAGAATATAATTTTTGCTTTTGTATTTTCCTGAGAAGAATCAATATTTTTCTATTGCTACTTAAGAGCTGTGGCCATCATATTAAATAGCCCACAGTATATTTCTATAAATCTTTAATTTATAGTTTCATATTATTCCATATTTAAATGTATATACAGCAGAATACTGTAATTTATATGATGAGCAAGCTAAAAGTCAGTATAAGTAAAATTGAATAATAATTGTAAATACACTCCAATATTTCAATATCTTCATATCTTTTGAAAATCTTGCAATAAAAACATGCCTTTTTACAACAAATTTTCATTTATTTTCTTTAATCAGCTTTATATACAAAAATAATGCATTGAATTTAATGGAATTTAAGAATATTTACCACATACAATTTTAAAAATTTTCTTTGTGTGTGTGTGTATACATATATATAGCCTATATGGCATTGCGGATTTCATTTTTAAAAATGTTAGGGGAGTGCCCTTTTTTCAACTGAGCCCCTGCCCTTCTGAAAGTCTGTGCACGTCACTGCCTTTCCTTAATTATATTCGGCGTCAATGACCGATATTGCAATGTCAGAAGGATTACGCTTAATCCGTCCCTCAATCAATTTCTATATTCTTGTATTAATAGCTACAGTACGTGGCTATTAAGTTAAAAATAAGCTATACTTAGCATTTGTAGTTACCCATGTAGTAAAGTTTTAGTAAAAGTTTTGGACTTCACGTGGCAATGTTTGTTGGGTAGAGAATGAAAAAAAGTAAAGATAGGAAAGAGGATAATAGTGATTAAAAGTATAGATTTGAACAGTAACAAACTCATGCGTACTTCCTTTATTTCACCTTTGCATGATGACTTATGCGCCAACTCATCTAAGATCTAACCCTTTAAGTACCAGTGGAACTGTAATGTCCCACCAAAAATAATATATATATGGTACTACGTAAAATACAACTTTTCTGCAAATACTTCTAATTTATATAGAGGTTTAGTTATTTGTCGGAAAAAGGACCAAAAATGTGTCATGTAAGTGATTACTTACTAAAATATTTGGTTTTGAATAACAACATAGCTTATAACTTTTGGTTTAATGAAAAAATATTCATGAAAAAAGGTTAATCCAGTTAAAACCAGATTGAATAACTCATACACCATCAGTAGTATAGCCGCCGCAAAAGGGGAGAGTGCAAGAATGTTGCAAGTTATTATGTAATGTTGCAAAGGGGGTGGGGATTGTTGCAAAGGGAGGTGGGGGTGTTGCCAAAAAAAATCCCCCCAAAGGGGGGATGCTGCAGGTGCAACAAGGAAAAGTTGGAGGCGGCGTTATCCCCCAAGAGAAAGAAGGAGGAGAGAAAGGAGGAGAGGTGTTCACCTGGCAGGAGCCAAGTGCATATTAAGACTTCAGCCGAGTAGGCGTTGTTTTATAGGCTCCTAATCAGCCAGTTGGCTTAGAAGGCGTAAATGGCTTGAGTTGCCAGATACCACTTTTTAGCGATACCATTGTATACATTATTATATTTCTTAAAAGTTGGTTTAGAATACCGGTAGTAGGTTTAGAAGGCGTAACATGATATAATTAAGTAAAACAACATTGCATCATTCTGTTTATTATAAATATATAGAAATAAATATACATTTCAATAATAATTGAGGAATATGCATATAATCATAACAGTACAGGAAATATATACACACAATTATGGTGATATATATAAAATAAATATACATTTCAATAATAATAGAAATATGCATATAATCATAACAGTACAGGGGAAATATCACGCAAATATATAAATACATTTCAATAATAATAGAAATATGTATATAATCATAACAGTACAGGTGAAATATCACGCAAAATATATAAATACATTCATAATATAGAAATATGCATATAATCATAACAGTACAGGAGAAATATCAAGCAAAATATATAAATACATTTCACTTTTTTTTCAAAATACTAAACTCGGTCTTATCGAGTTTACAATTACATCATATTAATCATGCTCTGCATTACGCAGTATATGCGGCTTAATAATATTTCACCGCTTAAAGTATAGGGAAACCTGTATTCGATATGAAGGGCTTTCATATCGTTCAGTACTATTTTGTTCCCACTTTACAACCGGTTGGTAAGTCATCTTTAAATACGTCTAGAATACAATCAAAAGCACGCACAAAGAGTTCATCGTTAGCTACATTATTAAACACAAGTTTATAAGCACGCTTTTCCAATCGAGGGTTTTTTCTACCGACTCGAGCTTTTCAATCGTGAACTCACTCAACATAGCGGCAATTGAAATAATCTTCTAAATCGTTACAACAACTGCGCGTTATATAAAGAAATAGTTCTTCAGGGTGAACGGTGTAGGTGAGCTCAGCCTTGTACCGATCAATTGCTTTGTACCAAAGTTCATGGTATTTCAAAGAGTCTAAACTTTTTAAATAAACATCCAGCACTAGACCATTCTCACCAGCCCTACACTCGGTAAACCCATTGAGCAGAGCGGTGTAGGCGTATTCAAGTACTGTATCAAAATAAAGCATGTCCGTAACACGCACGTCTAATATAGGTTTCAGCTTGCGGAATCCGACGATTTCAAACATTCTGTCGAGGATGAAACGGTTTCGCGTAGGAACAAGAGCGTTATTATCAGAAGCATTCTTCCACATCAGCCGTATATCAATGCACGGCCGATCGTTATTTATACACAACGTACATACAACGGCGTATGAGGGTGCGTCACTAATCTGCTCTCTTCTTGTACCTACGTTAGCAGGTATTTTATAACGATCTTCACTCCACTTCTCAACTATCACGAAGATTCTATTCATCTCCTCGACACTTAAATAAACCCGTTTGTTTGTTTGTCTACATTCCGTTTCCAGTACATAGCTAATGGTACCGGAATTACGCCTGAACACGCGCAACGATTTCGTCACGGACACATCGTACGAGGCGTTGAGAATGCTGCTCAAAGGAAGTTCCATCGTATTCGAGGAGCGCACGTCCACTCGGTTCAAGCTCTGAGATAACTATGAGCCGTGTGAGGCACGCAGGTAGGCAGGAACGGTTCGACGGGCGGCTGACTCGATGATACGTGAATGGGCTTGTTCGTATGATCCGCGAGTCGTACCGAATTGTTGTACATATTTGTTTTTCCGGTACAAGAATTAATTTCATCACTACTAGCCTACGCACCAGACATTTTACCTCAGGATAAGAACTAGGAACATTTTATGCTTTACTAAACATCTTCACACTCCGGCGCACTATTTGAGAGGAACATATGCTCATATTTTTCCTTTCTGCCCATCAAACGATACTCGTCTCTAAAGTCTGTTTAAAAATTCACGCAGGGCACTAGCCACAACTCACTACGAACCTCATCATGATATACATTAATATAGTGATAAAAATACTTAAGATTGTCCATGATCACGAGATTCACATTTTCAGTCGTAGGGTATGAGTAATCGACATGGTGTAGCATGACGTAATACCGCTTGTCACACCACCCATCCGCAAGACTCATTATCCATACCTGCTGCTTCTCTTCTGCACGCGTTGTTTCTTTTACTTCACGGTGTATGTGAGACTTTATAAAGTTTAGCTCTGCAGTATACTTCAGCACATCGTCTGTGCAACAAAAGCCTTCAACGGTCTCACCAGAACATCCGTAGAGTATTTGTACATCTTGGAACTTCGCACAATCCAATGTGTTTTTAAAAGAGGTATAGGAGGGAGGAATAGGAAGTTTTTCGGTATCCACCACATCCTGACACTTTGCTGAATACCATTTCATAAACGTTGTACAAGCAATATTAAAGGTAGTCATTTGAATACACGTCTGATCTGAATACACGTCTGATCTCTCGGGCTTATTGCAGTCGACTGACCACGCAGGGACTCCCAGATAGTAGCATGACTCACGGTCTTACAGTGGGCGGAGCTTAGAACTTTCACCTGCGCACACACGCACACGCACACACACACACAAAGGAGAAAGTGAAACGCTAATTGAAACATGATTTATTTAATAAACGAGATATTCAAGTTATATATATTTACAAATACGATTTAATAAACGAGATATTCAAGTTATATATATATTTACAAATACGTGTAATAAATCAATAGATACTTTACAAATACGATTTAATAAATGAGATATTCAAGTTATATATATTTACAAATACGTGTAATAAATCAATAGATACGATTATATACAAGACAAATACGTGTGAGTTAACATAGAAGCATCATACGTTTTGGTATCCAAAGGGTACGGTATCATAGGTACCAGGTAACTGGTAACGTTTCCTATAGGTGTTACGGCACACCTTCGTACCCCTAAGTTCCTTCACGCCCCCCAGCTTCTGCGCCCGAAAATTGTGGGTGCCTACAATTAGTTGGGGAGGTTGTTCGCCCTCATCATCGTCCAAACATACTAGATCCTTCAACGATTCAAAGTTAACAACCCGCCGATTCGCATGGTTGAGCGTAATACCCTTTGCCTTCACGATATATTTCATTTCCTCCCCACCCTGACCCGTACCCCATAAGTCTTAGGTCCTGTTGAGACAAAAGAGTCGGCGTAAGCGTTGTCCCCATACTCGTCCTTGATCTCATCAGTGAGCTCGCCGAGGAACTCCCCAATAGCGGGCATGTATTCACCCTCCCTCTCTGTGAATATCACGCTATCTGTATCGGCATACAATACTCTCCGCCCAAGAGAATGCAATAGACCCCAAAGTTTTATACGGGCGTAGGCTGTTGTGAAGCTGGCCACAGGTATGTTTGTAACCCTTGAGGTATCTGTGGCAAATTCAGTGTTGTTGTATTTTATTATGTAAGTATTACCTACATTCACGATCTCCATGACCTCTTTATCGGGAGCATTGGCATAATCCCAGACATCGCTATAACTTTGTGCCAAATGAATGCTCCCTCTGCCGGTATTCTGCGCAAATTTTCCCCATAGACTGTTTAGACACAACTTTGCACTAAAGCGCTTGCCAGGATTCTTTACAATTTGGACACGATCAAGTTGTATACCTTCGCGGTCTCGGTAACGTTGAATATAGGCAGACTTTTCATCTTCGGTATCAATTCCTCGCGGATACCCTGATGCCTCAACCTTATCCTTCAAAAAGGCGTTTATATATGGTTTGAAAAGGTTGGGTAGCTTCTGAAACCTCCACACCTCATGTATCTTCAGTATTCTATAACCATGGCGTACGGCTAGGGCCAGCTCAGGACTTGTATATACGCCTCTGATCTTACGCTGGTGGGGTATATGGCTACATTCGCCGTTATCCTCTTCCGCGCACTTCACGCACAGTGGAAACATGAGCTTGTCGTCGATAACGACAGGTAAGATCGGCATCCATAAATTGCGTGGGGGAGTACGTCTACGAAAGAGAGCCCAAAGTAACGATCATTCAAATTTTTTGAAAATTCATTGATGGAGGGTAGGCTAGGTCCCACCAGTTTCTCAGGAGCGCCACGGGGTACGGATTGCTCTTCATCACGTATGGGTATAAAGAACAGAAATCGTAGTAATGGAGCTTCACGCCCTCCGTAGGTGGAAAGTATAGTCTGAAAGGAATTGTACGTCCTCCAAATAAGCTATCACCACATTTGAGAGGATCCAGCACCATTGAACGCTTGATCTTGTTTATTTCCTCACGGTACACCTCGTCTGTCTCCATCCGTGCATCATATTCATGCTCCCACAAGACTTTGTGAGTGAACTGTGATCCTATAAGTTGATCGCGGGTGCGGGTCGATGCAAGACAGTCGGCAGGAGACCTACCGTGGATATCTCCGGCGATTCCGCACTCAGGACGGGGGCATCCATGCCACCAGCAACCGTTAAAGGAGTACACAGTCTTCACACCAGTGACACAGTTTTCACTTAACCCATCAACCCAAAAAACACGTCCATTAATCTTAATGGGTACTTCACCCGTGTTGCGGGCGTGCTTTATGTATACACCTGTCTGTTGCTGTAGGTGTATGAGCCAGTAAATAGCCTTGTGTCCGTAACTGCGGGGGTTGTTTCGGTGAATAATGGCTAAGGTGTCTTTAGGCATGAAGTTATTCTTGAACACCGTAAAACATAATGATGCGATGGTGGTTGCGACTTGCAGTGGATCGCATTTGAAACGGGCTATGTACATCCTTCTAAAGGCCTGGAAACATACTCTAAGCACGCGCACATCATTCACGCAATAACGCTCACATTCATCAGCTATATTATAAGGGTTACTTTCATTAAAACTGTCGTAGTATCGATCAAAGTCTTCACGTTCATCCATACAGTCAAAATAATGTTTGGGGGTGGTGGGCCTACGTAGTTTAAAGTCTCGCTGGTGAGGAAAGTGTAAGGGAAGTATCCTTTGGAAACTTCAGCTGCTACTCCCATCACCTTGGGTAGCTTTGCTAATTTACAAGGTGTGAATAATAAAGTATCTTTAAATTGTACATTGCCTCTTATCTGCATCTGTATTAATTTGTTGCCTCTTTTCAATGGATCACCTGTAAATATCTCAGAGGATTCGTGTTCAAGCAACTCCTTATAAAGGAACTGCGTGTCAAACTTTGCCCCGTTATGGGCGAGAATATACACAGTCATTTTTTTGAACTTGTCGGCTAACTTGACAATATAGGACACAAATAGTTTCACAGGACTATCGCGGACATTCGTTTTAAAAACGTTTGTCCGTTTACCGCATTTGGGGCACTCGTCACATTCGATACCCATACACTCATCACAAATGGTCTGGCTCACAAGTAAATGTGGAATTACCTCTTTGGTTTCAGCGTTCGTATATGTTTCTATATCGTACTATACAGTTATACAAGGGTTATTTTTAGGCTTAGCATCTTTCATATAACACACATGCTTTACTCCATCCGCCTTATATTCCTCCTGGCATGTAGGACAGTGAATTACGTCACACTTGTGCTTAAATTTCCCCCAATTATCCATTGTGTGAAACATACCACATTCACAGATTCTCATTTTCCTGCACGTGCCAATTGATTTATGGAAATCAAAACAGCTATTATTGAAAAATGTGCGTCTACACACATCACAGTCTCTCTTCTCAGCTTCAACTACACGGCTTTCACATTTGGTGCTTTTACACTGCTCACATACCATGTGACATTCTTTACAATGTCTCACTATATCATCCGCAAACTCGAGGCACCCCTTACACAAATCATGATGTCTCCCATATTTTCGACTTTTGTCATAACTCGCGTAAAGCCACCTTATATTACGGATGGGGAGATACGTTGTCCCTGACAATCCTAAAATAAGTAGGGGTCTTGTACGATCTCTCACACAGCTTTTAAAAACATACACAGTCCTACTACGATCATCCAACCCAAATACAACTATGCGGACATTCATTTCCTGTTCTACCCTTCTCAGCTCTTCAGGACCCATATTACAGTCAAATTCAAGTTCACACTCTACAGCTAGTTTACGGGCACGCTCCATGACCGTAGGCAGCCAAATTTTTTGAGTCCGTGTATTTTGTACAGTAAACATACGTGCTAAGAGTACTGCTATAAAGCCGCAACCATGATCGACGTTTATATGCTTTCGGTAAATAGTCGGAGAATTGAAGTTAAGAGTGTACGGTATGGCACTATGACCCGCAACACGGAATACACGGTCAATATTTACCGTGAAGTTGTCCATATTAAAGGCTATACTACTTTGGGAGGCTTGCATTATACGTCCTAATATATATTCTACATCTTCAGCCGCCAAACGTCTAAATGGCACTATCACCCAATAATCGTCTACATCACCGTCACCTGATACGAATCCAAAGGACAGACTCGTCCTGACTTCAAGCTCGTCGCGATTCTGAAGAGCAAACTCTACAATATGCTGTACAACCCGGCGTAGCCCGCGCTCAATTCCATTGCTATACATGGCTCTAGGGTCGACCCTGACTCTATACCGATTTCTAGTCAAGGCTGGGGTGGGGGCTGCGGATCGCACCAATTCCAGCGTTATAGCATCCTCAACAGAACGGGGGCGGCAGATGAATTAGTGGATATATTAGCGGAAGGTGCTGCTGATGGGGGGCCTGTTGCGTAGGAGGTTGAGGGTTGGGGATCTATTATTGTAGACTTAACAGAACGGGGGGCGGCGGGAATAAGGGGATATATTAGCGGGAGGTGCTGCTGGGGGGCTTGTTGCGTAAGAGGTTGAGGGTTGGGGATCTATTACCGCTGCAACAGGCGCGTATTTCGGGCGCTTTATACCTGACGTGGGGTTCTCACACCTCCGCTTTGGACGTGCTACCGGTATCGCTGGTGAGGGTTTTGGCAGGGAGGAGATCACAACTACACTGTCGTCGAGGTCATCCGTAATGTCAATGATGGGGTGCTCTACCTCATCGTCATTCACGGTTCTGTGGGAGAAGAAAGCAAAATATAAGGAACAGCACTCAAAATTTGTAATATTTTGTAAATGACCCGCTTAGGAGTGTGACGTGTTAGAAATGGACTCTGTAGAAAAATTCAGATTCACGAGCCCATCCACATGTATTATATCTGGACCTACAGGATGCGGTAAAACTGTGTTTATGCTTAAAATCATTAAAGAAAAGGGAGAGATGTTCTCTAAATTTGTGCATAAAGTTATATGGTGCTATTCGACGTATCAATCAGTGTTCAACGAGTACCAAGATGATATTTTGTTCCACAAAGGCGTATATGACGTTAATTCGTTAAAGGGAAATGAACATACAATCATTGTAATTGACGATCTCATGTTGGAGATGGATAAAACGTTTGCCGAGACATTTACAGTATTCTCCCACCATCTTAACATAAGTGTTCTTCATCAATCAGAATCTATTTTTCAAAAATAGATACATGCGCGATGTGTCGTTAAATACGCAATATCTAGTTTTATTCGCGCAACGTAGAGATGTATCACAAATTGGGGTATTAGCCAATCAAATGTTCCCGAATCAGCGTAAGGAGTTTTTGGAAGTTTATAAAGAAGCTACAAGCACGCGTTACGGATATTTGCTTTGCGACCTTCATCCGCGAAACACGTTTAGAGTGCTTCTGCGAACGAATATATTTCCAAACGAGCCTGAAACGGTGTATATTCCAGAATGACAAAGAGACTAAAGAAATACCGTGAATTAATAAAAATCTATCATCGACTGCCCCGGGCAATGCAGCAGATGTTTATTAAAAATATCGACGCCGACTTTTTAAAATGCATCTGTGAAATCTGTCTTAACGTTATAAATTGCAATGTATCAATGAAAACCCATCAGAAGGCTCGCCTACGCCGCTACAAGAACATAATACGTGCACTCGCTCGTAAAAGTCAAACTGTAGCGAAGAAAAAACGAATTATTGTACAAACAGGAGGGTCATTTCTCCCCATCTTATTTTCAGTTTTGGGTCCTTTACTGACTAGATTAATATAATGAAGAAAGTGGTATGATTCCCACGAGGTGTACGCTTCACTGCAAAGGAATCCAGACACGGATCTAGATCCCCGTAAAAGCAGACTTAAAAGAATGGAAAGCGAATTGCTAGCTCTATTAAACAGTGAAAAAACACCTGATGAGAAAAGAATCTTATACCAAGAAGCTCTGCAGAAATTTCTTAACGAGTACGAAAATTATAAGAGCCCTACAGAGATTCCTGTGGTTATTAGGCACAGCACGGGGGACGATGGACATGGCGACATAGGATCTGTGCCCGACGATACAGCTGACCACCCAAAAAGATTAGCCACACAACATATCGAACATGTATTAAAAAGCACCCTCCCACATACATTGAGGAGTAAAGGCTTAAGTCTTTATAATCTATTGAATGAGGATCCCGCCATACAATGGACCGATACAGGCGAGATCATTGTGGAAGGATCAAAGGTACAAGGATCGAATATCGTAGACATTGTCCATGATCTGGTGAGAAAGTGGGATAGGCCATCACCATCAGGCTGGAAGCATATTAAAGCAAGACTACAACAAATAAATGTCCCTAAAACGTTGATAGGAATCTGAACAGGTTAAAAGACTTGGAACATGCAACGCATGTGACACAATTGAAGACGCCGTCACCCCCGGCGGTAACACCTTTGAAGAGGAGCAAGAAGAGGTTAAACTAACCCTACCCACGTGCCTCTAAAATACGCAAATGGCTAACGTATTAACTAAACGCTATTATGACGTTTCTAACCCATCCTCTTACGGCGGCATAGATAGACTGTACAGAAGTGTTTACGGAGTAGGAAAAAAAGATGTTGAAAGATTTTTGAGGGAGCAGGACGCTTATACGCTTCATAAGCCTGTGAGAAAAAGGTTTAAAACAGCCAAGACAACGGCTTCCTCGATTGATTCTATTTGGCAAGCAGATTTAACAGACATGCAAAAATATTCTGTGTATAACGATGGTTACCGCTACATTCTATTCATAATAGACGTATTCTCTAGATATCTGTGGCTAGTTCCTCTGAAAAATAAATCACCTGAAACAGTTGCTAAATCCACCAAAACGCTAATGTTAAAAGAAAACAGGGTTCCTGGCTATTTTTGTACAGATATGGGGGAGGAATTTATAGGCCTTGCTTTTCAGAACATGTTGACAGAGTTTAATATCAGCTATTACACAACCAATTCTATACATAAGGCTTCTTTAGCTGAAAGAGTTCAGCGCACCATAAAGGAACGCATGCACCGTTATTTTACACATAAAAACACATACAGATTTCTAGACATTCTGGAATCATTGGCGTCATCCTACAACCGCTCACACCATCGCACGATTGGGACAACACCTAACGAAGTTTTAGAAAGAGGTACGCTCCCGAGGAGAGATGGATCACCACCACCACCACCACACTCTGCGCGCTTCAAAATCAATGATTATGTAAGGCTGTCGCGTTCGGGGAACAAATTCGCAAAGGGTTTTGAGCAAGGATGGACACGCGAGATTTTTAAAGTTAGGGCTATTAGACCTAAAGGTGAGATAATGATGTATTACATTGAAGATTTGAATGGAGAAGAAATCTCAGGAGGCTTTTACCGCGAGGAATTGCAAAAGTTGCGTTTAATTTAGGAAAAAATGTATTTAAAATTGAGAAAATTTTAGGAAGCAAAGGTTCAGGAAAGAGAAAAATGTACCTGGTGAAATGGTTAGGGTACCCAGAAAGCTTCAACACCTATATAAAAGCTGATACAATAATGAAGCTTAAATAGTATGCAACATGGCTCCTAACCATTTCTACGTCACACTCCCGTCCTCCTCGTCCCTGTCTGTACACCCTAACAACACACTAGCCAACTTTGTAACAGAACTCCACAAGCACATTGAATTGGGTCGTGATTCGTATGAGGTGGGGATATGCGAAATTCAGCTGGACACCATCTTTTTAAATATTGAACATAAAGAAACCGTTTTTACGATTCTTAGAGACATTGACGAGTGTGAAAAAGCTGGGGTAGCTATGGATGAAACTATGCGCATCGCTCGGACTAAGATTGCACGGTATTACAGACAGAAGTAAGACTAGGACCGGGTCAATATGGTTCGGCCGAGGATGTTGTGAGAGGCTTAAACGTAAGTTTAAGAAACTCAAACCTTACGAATGATTTAGTATACGAAATCGTAAACAACCCTGCACATACACTAATCCTAAAATCAAAGACTAACAGACGTATTAAAGACCATAGAAAGTTCCAAATTCTAGCCAATGGCCGATATAGCGCAGCCTTCCAAAGAGACACATTTCACGAGACACAGCATGACTTGTCCAGATTAATGTATCAATTGAAGATGGAGAAATTGGCTGAAAGGTCCCCAGACATGTGCTATATTTACAGTAAATAGTGGAGCACCAGTTTTTGGGGATACCCAGGCACGCCTGCTGCGCATTGCTCACATCCCCAACCATAGAGGAAGGAGTTTGAGTATTACATATGACAGGCCCCATTATGTGAATGTCGCAACTAATTTAATAACCAATATCTCAATATATATAAGAACGATTGAGGGTGAAAACTTCCAATTCGGTAACGAGAGGTTAACAGTGAAGCTACACTTTCGACGCACTGAGTTATAATGGATAGAAAGCCTTTCACCGTCTATCGAGCGGTGCGATACCAGCGCGGTAGTGGACTTGGGTCCATTTTTTCATCCACTACGTACGGCTGTTCCTTTGCTGAAGAGGGGTGCCAGATACCTTGGAAGGAAAGCGCTGCAATCAGGTATTAACACTGCAGAAGACATATTGGCCGGGGCTAAACCTAAAGAGGCTCTAAAAAAACATTTAAAGCGTACACGGGACGAAATCATCAAAGATGCAAAGAGAAAAATGCATGGTGGCGGGAAGAAGCGGGTTGCCCGGAAGAAGAAGGGGTCACGTGGTATTAAACGTAAAAGGCTATCAAAAAAGAAGTGCTGTAAGCGAATGAAACCTATGGTTGACCACTTTTTTGACTGATATAAGCTAAGGACATTGATCTCATGAATCATAGTTTGTTTACCACTTGTCGAGAGAGGAGTCACTATTTCGCAATGGCACGCTTCATCCACCCATGTAGTTCACAATGCTGTAAATCGGAGCTGTCCCTTTTTGAGCTACCTCCAACCCAAGTTTCTATTGAGCACAGTGACTTTATTACAATTAACCCTTTAAACACAATTAGTTCCCCGAGTGCACCTATAGAATTCGTGATACCCAGCTCAGGTCCTTACTTTTTTGATCCAAGCTGTGTGCACATGTACGCTAAGCTACGTATAGCCCATTCTGATGGAACGGTCTGCGATGACAAATATGCTGTATACCCTGAAACAAACTTTCTGCACTCCATATTCAACCAGTGTGACGTATATTTAAATCAGACCAACATATCGGCAGGCACGGGGTACTATCATCTACGAGCCTATCTGGAAAATGTCCTCAACTTTTCCAAAGAAGCGAAGGCTACCTTTTTAAGTGCGGAGGGATATTATCAAACTAAAGATGAAAATAGTATAAAGGACAAATTTAAAAATTCTAAAAGAAAATATACGAGTGTTTTGGACGGTTGCACACAGATTTCACTTTCCAGGAGAAGTTGCTTGTGAACGGGGTGGATATGAAAATAAAGCTCACCCGCACGAGTCCTGAGATCTGCTTAAATCTGGATGCGGATCAAGAAGAGGGTGCAAAGCCCGTTGTGGTTCACATTATGGACACATACCTCCGCGTACGGTGAGTGAAATTAAGTTCACCAAAACAACTAGAAATTGAGAAAAATTTACTAAACGCTACAGTGAAATATCCTATTAACAGAGTGCAAATCAAACTATATACGGTTCCTGCAGGGTTGGCATCGAAGCAGATAGAAAACATTGCCCTGGGAAATCTTCCTAAAAGGATATTAATCGGCATGCAGGACCATGCTTCGGTGAATGGAAAATATAAAAAGAGTGCCTTTAAATTCGAGAATTTCGGACTTAAAAATATAACTCTATACGTTAATGGCACTGCTTTGGGTGGAACAATGGGTACGGACTATTCATCAGACGCTGTGTTACCTCTTTGTGCCAGAGCCTATAGTAATGTGACCCATATTGCAGGTGATTGTGATGAGCTTGGTAATGGGGTAACGCAGGAAGAATTCATTGATCAATTTAACCTTTATCCGTTTGACATTACACCTGACTTATCTGCTAGCGTAAATACCCATTTAACCCCACAGCAGAGCGGAAACATCTCAGTGCGGCTGGAATTCGCCAAGCCTATAGACGCTCCTATTAGTGTACTAGTATATCTCGAATCGCAAGCCCTAATAGAAGTAGATAGATTTAGGAGCGTTATCACTGACTTTTAAAATGGATGCTAATACACTTCAGAAAGTAATGGAGCGAGTCACACGTTCCAAATTTATCGGCGTGTTTGCGAAGAATGAAACATTGAGTTTGCCAAGTACGCGAGAATGCGGTAGTCTTATTGTGAACACAGATGTCATCGGTAATGAAGGGATTCACTGGATCGCTGTCTATTTTAAAAATAGACAGCGCCTGTACTATTTTGATTCACTCGGTACTCAACCCTGGAGTGACCCTATTATTGTAAAATTTCTCGCTCAGTTACATATTCCCGAAGTTGTATGGAACTCGTTTCGTGTACAAGGATATTTTACTAATGTTTGCGGAATGTACTGCGTCTCATTTCTCATGCATATGTCAAGTGATAAAGAATTTATAAATTTTTTAAATTTATTTGACCCGTGTCACACTCGCCGGAACGATGAAATGGTATGCAGACAGATAAAAATCCGTTTTCCAATTGTACGTACTCGTTGTATATTATAATGTTTTTTTCGTATATTTGTAACGGTATATTCTGTAGTTGTTTATTGTACTGATTTCTTTCATTTAATAAATTTATGAAAATATATTGTGTCTTCTTATCCCAAAAAGATTGAAAAACACTTACATTATTTCGGTGTGACATTGTTGACTGATCAGTATATCCTCCGTATTCCGAGATTCTTCAAAAGATTGTATAACACGTGTCAAATCCTCATCGGACCTTAAAGGGATAATGTTCATCTTTTAAAACATATACAGAGTATACAGACAGATCCCCATTATGTGAAGATATCTTTGGTTCATTTAAGAGGAATAACATTGATTGCCATAAAAAATTTCGATTTTAGCATAATGGGGATAACCAAATAACATTGATTGCCAAAATTTTTTGGCGAGTATCTATTTGACGAGATACTACAACTCTCCATATATATAAATCGAATTATAGACACTTACATTTCTATGGCAGTCCCCTGCGTCGGGTTGTAAGGAGCGTCACTGCAAATATCTTCAGCGGTTTGCGTTGGAAATAATTCGCCACGGTCAATCGCGTTAAGAAGACTAATTGCGGTTAATGCTGCAGGGTCACTTTCTTCATACAATTCCGGGGAGACGTACAGGTCCATGGTGGAGGATGTGTGACATTGCTGACTGTTCAGTATATCCTCTGTATTCATGACACGAGATTCTTCAAAAGATTGTATAACACGTGTCAAATCCTCATCGGACCTTAAAGGAATAATGTTCATTCTTTTAAAACATATACAGAGTATACAGACAGATCCCCATTATGTGAAGATATCTTTGGTTCATTTAAGAGGAATAACATTGATTGCCATAAAAAAATTTCGATTTTAGCATAATGGGGATAATAGGTAAAACCAAATAACATTGATTGACATAAAAAAAATTTTGGCGAGTATCTATTTGACGAGATACTACAACTCTCCAAATATATAAATCGAATTATAGACACTTACATTTCTATGGTAGTCCCCTGCGTCGGGTTGTAAGGAGCGTCACTGCAAATATCTTCTACGGTTTGCGTTGGGAATAATTCATCACGGTCAATCGCGTTAAAAAGACTAATTGTCGTTAATGCTGCAGCGTCACTTTCTTCATACAAGTCTGGGGAGACGTACAGGTCCATGGTGGAGGGAATGATTATTCACTGACGCGAAAATAGCTACTGTTACTCCCAACTGAAAAATAGCCCCTTTTATATGCACAATCGCCAAGCTCCGCCCAAAAGACCAGATGTTCGTAGTGATTGGCTGCCGATTTAGCTGGGTGGAGCTATGACGTGTACCAATCCGCTATAACGGGATCGGACGAGTAATATATATATAAAATCGTGTTTCTTGTGAATAAATTATATACACTTACATTTCTATGGTAGTCCCTTATATTATATTTTTATTTTTACTTACAAGTTAGTATTGTTTTCACAAATTCTTGTGTTAACATAATTTCAATTGTTAACTTATTTTATAATAAAGAAATATATCCTAATTATATTTTTAAAAAGCATTCAGTTTCCACGTTAAACTGTGGGTCTAAGGCGGAGTGAAAACCTTTCCAATTCGGCACAAACTGCCATTTTAAGGATGGTTTAACTGCAGCACTATAAATGTTATAGTTTAAATGAAGAGGCTAACTAAACACTGCATAAATAAACACTAAAATAAAATTAAATGTTATAATATGAAAAATAAATATATATATATATATTTACATATACCTATCATAAGATGTTTAAAAGAATGTATATATATAATTATAGTAAACTTACGTCAAGATAAACTAGTTACCCACAAAAACCTAATTGGTTTTCTATAATTCTGTTTTCTATGGTTGGTTGAATTATGTGTAGGCTAACTACGTTATTTGTTTCGTCGGATTGTGTTTTGGCTAATTTCAAGTTTAATGAAGTTCAAGTTGTTATATTTGTTTCTAATCGTTAAACACTATATACATCTATTGTAAAACACTATATACATCTATACATCTATAGTGAAACACTATATTATCTATTTATCTATCTTAAAAAATTATAAAATATTTATCGTTTAATTTTGCTCATGTTGTTTGCAAAGTAAATACATTCAAACTTGTTTTAAATAAAGAAAAAATTAATATATATATATATTATATATATATTATATATATATATATATACACATATACATATCACAAGATGTTTAAAAGACTGTATATATATAATTATAGTAAACTTAGGTCAAGATAAACTAGTTATCCATAAAAACCTAATTGGTTTTCTATAATTCTGTTTTCTATGGTTGGTTGAATTATGTGTAGGCTACGTTATTTGTTTCGCGGATTGTGTTTTGGCTAATTTCAACTTTTAAATGAATTGTTTCATAAATTTTCATATTGTTTCGTTGTTCAAATATTTATAATAAAAATTAAGTGTGTAAAAATTATTTATTTAATAAACAGAATTTAATTGAATTCAATTGTGGTACACTATTTAAATGGATGATTAATATATGGTTTTTTGCTATCTGGGACACATGGCGCTATCTGGAATACATGGTGCGATCTGGCAACTCAGCACCCGAATACTTGGCGTGATCTGGCAACTCAGCAACTGCATACATGGTGCGATCTGACAACACAGCACCTGAATACATGGAGTGATCTGGCAACTCAGCAACTGAATACATGGCGCTATCTGGCAACTCAGCCAGAATAGAGGTTTATAAAAGACCGAGAGACGACTGACGGAGTCATTCAAGCTCGGCTCCCAGCCGAGCAAGGACCTCTGGTCCTTCTCTTTCTGGCCCTTTGGGAAAACCCCTTAGAGGCCTCTTAGGTTAGGTAATCGAAAATAACTTGGGGGAGAACTCCGCCTCGAAGTTGCATGCCTTGCAATCAAAGGCCACTACTCTCTCTCTCTCTCTCTCCTTCAGGTGTCTCTCTCCTTCAGGTGTACCCCTCCCCCCTTGGCTCAGCCAACTGGCTGATTAGGAGCCTATAAAACAACGCCTACTCGGCTGAAGTCTTAATATGCACTTGGCTCCTGCCAGGTGAACACCTCTCCTCCTTTCTCTCCTCCTTTCTCTCCTTTCTGGCCCTTTGGGGGGAATAGCTTGGGGGAGAACTCCACCTCCAAGTTGCATGCCCCTTGCAACCCCGGTTGGCAACAAAGGGCCCTTTGGGGTATTTTTGTTTCTTTTTTTTCTTTTTTTTTCTTTTTTTTAATTTTTATTTTTTTGCAACACCCCCCCACCCCCTTTGCAACAACCCCCACCCCTTTGCAACATTACGTAATCACTTGCAACATTCTTGCACTCTCCCCTTTTGCGGCTATACTACTACCATCTCCCCCAGTCCTGTAGAACTGGATGACTCATATACCAACTCGGACAATTCGGCTTGAGCTCGACAAATGAAACCACACCCATACTTGCAATTTTCAACCAAATGGAAACATCAAATTGTATTATTGTTAAGCAACATGCTTTTCTCAGTCAGTCAGAAATAAGATTGTTCTAGTAACACTGCACATTCATGCAGTATTTCAGGCAATCATGTCACCCATTCAGTTGGGCTAATGAAGTTATAACTATGAAAGATTCAGTCATTCAACCATTCAGACCCCCACCCACCCCAGTTTCTCGACTACCTTAATTCTCAACATCAAAATACCAGAGATACAAAAGCAGTTAATAACATTACCTATTTAAATATAAAAACAGTAAGAAAAAATTCAATACTCCCCTCTATCGGAAACTATCATAGTATACACAGTTTTGAACACAAACTACCTTAGCAAGTTTCCTTCACCATCCAAAATTTATTGGGACGTTTTCCAGTTTATGTACCGTTTTCTACAGTTATGCAACTTTCTAGTGTTTCTTTGCTTCTGTTAGGCACAGCATAGAGTAAAACAGAAGGTTAGGTTAGGTTAGGTTAGGTTAGGTTATCAAGAACTTACCTCTCTTAAAAAGTTGTTATAATCGACGGCGGTTGTATGACCAATCAAAAATAAATTATATGAAAAACGGTACACAAACTGGAAAAGGTCCATTTATTGTATCAAAGTACTTGCCTACCCTACTTGTCAAATCTTCTCTTCGCGCTTTTTCTTTCATACGAAACACTTTTTTATCAAACCCGTTTCCAAAACATTTGTTTCAACCACAAACCAAAAGAAAAACAATAAAATATAAAGTGATCCCTTAAAGTCTCTACAATTAAAAAGAATGTACAATATTTCACTTTTTACAGATACTCAAGCCTTAAAATGCGCTCAGAACTTTCTACTTTCCTTATACTCTACCACTTTATCGTCAAATCAATTTCTAATACCATTAAAGTAAGTTTTGATCACAAGCATGCACAAAAAAATAAAAATCCTCCCACAGGTCCTCACCTCTTTTGCGTTCGTTACCATGCGAACTATGTTGGCGGTGCTTGCCGCCAGTATCAAACAAGAATGAACGAAAATCATGGCCTCCAAAGAGAACAACGATCCTCAAAGAGCCCACCTAAACCACCCATCAGAGGTTACTTTCAAACTCACAATGACCCTTGACATCCTTCCTGCTTCAAATTATTGACAAACTTGACCGAAATCGCATTTTGGAATCATTGCAGATTGTCAGTCGAAAGCTATCCCTCAATAATTTATATATCCCCTTTTCCAATTTGTATATCGCTGAATAGACACCCAAACTTTAGTAATCTAATTTTGTCGTTTCTGTTTTCAGTATTAGATGTTCCATGTACATTTAATTTGTTTAACAATTTGACTAAAGCGGTGTTTTAATTACTTTCGTCCTTATTGAAATTTATGAAAGATTTTTTAATCTCGAAAACGGGTTGTTGTTTTTTTTATGTCTCGAAACTATAGCACTTTGTGAATCGACCTAATATATGCGGCGTCAGTGATTTCGATATTGCGGCGCAGAGAGATAACATCCAATCACTCGCTCACCTATTATAAAAAGTGTTCCAGAAGTCCTACCCCATAATATACATTAACCTTTGGGGCAGAGCTTTTGGGACACCTTGTATAACTGTTTGTATATTTTTCGATAACTAACTCATTGTAATTAAATTTTTGCAGGAACGCTCTCAAATTCCAGTAATGTATTATTTAATCAGTTTTATGTATTTCAATATACTTATTTTCCACTACATTGATTTTAGGTACCGATGGAAACGTGGATTTTCCAAAAGTTTACAAATAAAATTACGATATACATGGTATTTTTTCTCCTAATATATATATATATATATATATGTTAAACACAGACCGTGCATGGAACAAGGAACTCTTCTGGGAAAATTAAATATACAGATATTTCGGCGATTAATTATATTAGCCGAAATCCATATTGGGCTCCAAATAAATCAAACCTAACCTTACACAAACATGTGGTTGTATGCATCGTTGGGCGATTTATTCGGAGCCCAATATGGATTTCAGCTACTATAATTAATCGCCCAAATATCTAAATATCTAATAACTATACGCTACACGAACTAGTCCCATGTGTAGCATAGGAAAGCAAAAATTCTAAGGTAATTACTCTAACTTAACCTACAAAAAACACTTACATGTGGTTGTATACTCTGTTAAAAGTCTAATAAGCAATTTATGTTTTAAAACAAAAAAACTGTCCACTCTTCTTAATTTTAGCCATATATTATATAAGGATCATAATTCTCAGGTCCGTTTCATTTTACAAAGTGTATATATATATATATATCTCACACTAGGAAGTTTCTGGGGGCTAGTAATAAATAGTAATGAACCAAAATACTAAACCTTCTTCATAAAAGTTGAATTAAAATAAGACACGGTTAAGTTACATACGGTGATGTCTAATTATTCACATATCAATTGCAATACTATTAATGATATCAGTGGTATAAATGGGGAACAAGGAGATCAATGCCTTATTATAACTGAAATGAGATACTAAATTTTGAGGGTGAGTGTCTTGTATGTATACATTTATACAGATTACCGACGTGTAGCTCTCATATTTAATATTTCTGACCTAAATGGCGGCAGTAAAGAACATTTTATTGGTCTAATGCGAGTGTTGAACAAAATTTACCATGTCACAAAGGTCAGAATGGGCTTAATAATTTTGAAATATCAACTTGCTCGCACGTGATAATAATTGTTCCAATGAACCCCACTATAAGGTTACAAGTTTTTATGACTACAATATTGTAGCTGTAGTTCTTTAAAACTTATAATCGCCATACTAGGTTGGAGTTCATAAAAAATTTATTTATGTTCTACAACGTCTCAGGATAGGCTGTCAAGTCTGGCTATTACAGTATCTATACTGGAAAAAAATTAGGGAGAAACTAAGTTATGCGAACATTACTGACGATTTTACGTCAAGAAAAAGTAGGAAAAATGTTCAAGTGAAGTACCAATGAAGAAGTGGGGCCTTTTCCGAAATTTGGACTGTTTCTTATTTTTTTGAAAATAAGATATTTAATGTAGATTTTTACGCTGATTTCAAAAATGTAAGTCATTTTTTGGAGAAATTATTATTTTAAAAGTTACACGGTGTTCTAATTTACGTATAGTTACTATTTTAAAAGTTACACGGTGTTTAAACTCTGCAAATTGACCAAAATAAGATAAGAAAACAATAACAACAAATTTATTATTTATTGCAAACATATAATAAATAGAGAACCATTATTTACATAGGATAAAATTTGAATGTCCGGTTAGGTCAGCTGTACGGCGTACGCCCTTGACGATTGGTTAGGTTAAGTCGTGATATTTTCGTTTGTTTTGACAGTAAACTAACGAAAATATCATGACTTAACCTAACCAATCATCAAGGGCGTACAGTTGACCTAACCTGGCATTCTGTTAACGTAACTGGGCATTCAGTTAACCTAACCAGTTGGTAGAGTCTAGAATTTGACGGTCCCGTAGCCATGACTCGTTTTTTTCCGCCGCCCGTCAAACCAAAAAGATCCCAATACAGTTTAAAAATATATATTTTAAATTTGTTAAATTGCCTCATTGTTTGTTTCTCTAAAATATGAATGTTATTTTATAAATCCTCGACTAAAACTGGACAATAATAAGACAAGTAATGTTAAAAAATATTACAGGCCGTCAAACCGAAAAGATCCCTAACCAATCGTCAAGGGCGTACAGTTGACCTAACCGGGCATTCAATGAACCTAACCGGGTATTCAGTTGACCTAACCGAGCATTCAATTAACCTATATATATATATGCCCGGTTGTTATTGTTATTTGTTGTTATTTTCTTATCTTATTTTGGTTAATTTGCAGAGTTTAAACACCATGTAACTTTTAAAATAGTAACTATACGTAAATTAGAACACCGTGTAACTTTTAAAATAATAATTTCTCCAGAAAAAAATTACATTTTTGAAATCAGCGTAACAATCTACATTAAATATCTTATTTTGAAAAAAATAGGAAACAGTCCAAATTTCGGAAAAGTCCCAAGAAGGGTAGAAAAATGTAGAAAAAAGTCGGAAAATATAGAAGTATTACTGATTATTTTCACTACTGATTATGTTGTGTTAATTTTTTGTTGGAAAATAAATTTTGCTACACAAAATTGATGTCTGCGTTTGATTGTTCCGCTCAAAAATATGATCCCCCACAACAGAGTGGGGGTCCTGATTAAGTGCGTAAAGCGTGAAACTTTTGAATTAAATCTAAATAATACTTCAACTTAGTTTTAATCATAAATGTAATGGTATGTTAATATACTATAATTATGTTTGAAATGTACTTTTATGGATGGGTTGGTACTCCTACTTTCTATCGCATGTTGGCTACCCTGTGTGTGTGTGTGTGTGTGTGCAGGGCCGGATCTAGAAGTTGCGAGGCCCTAGGCAGATCTAGAAATTGCGAGGCCCTAGGCCTATATATATGAAAATATGGACTTAATTATCGGTACTATACCAGCAATATTAGAATCCCGCATAGACAGAACTATGCCAGCACTTAAAAATTAAACCAAACCAAAATAATCACGCATGGAAATTGTATAAGAAATATAAATAAACCATACAAATAAGTATAAATTATAATATGAATCAAGATTTGTATCGAAAATATAAGACAATGATTTCTAAGATTTATATAATATTATAGGTAATGACTTTCCATAGTATACAATCGTTTTTCATATGTGATGTATAAGAGATGTTGACATTTCATTTTTTATAATAGTGAGCGATCGACTTATCAGGCTAAATATTAATGCTTTAATATTTGGTTCAGATGCTCCTTCAATATTACAGCAATGCTTTTCTACTTTTCTTCGAGCTAAACTCTTCAATTAATTGAGAATAATCTAATGAATTTGTTATATCGTTTTTATTGATAACATAGCTAATGATTGCAATCTCGCTTGAGACATGGTGGAACGCAAATATGTTTTAATAAGTTTGAGAGGCGAGAAACTTCTTTCAGCCGAAGCAACAGTAACTGGGATGGTTAATACTATTCGAAGTGCAACATAAACATTAGGATAAATCTCACTTAGTTGTTTTTGCACTATATAAACAAGGGCATTTCCGAGATCTGTTTTCTCAGGTATAAACCTGCAAAGTACTTTAAGTTCTTCATAGAGTTATAAATCATTAATATCACTTGAACAGAACGCGCAAAACGGCTTGAGCGAGGCCCCCTTTGGCGCGAGGCCCTAGGCGATCGCCTAGTTCGCCTATAGCCAAATCCGGGCCTGTGTGTGTGTGTGTGTGTGTGTGTGTGTGTATGTGTGTAAAGTATCCTACAGTAAGCAAATTGCAGCAAACAAACAATGTTGCCAGATACCACAATATAAGATATCTTGGAAGAAATAGGAATTTGTACAGTACATTACTGCAGTATTTGTAATACTGTATTGCTTGTCTCATTTTTCGTATGTAACTATCAATATTTTGGGATCACCTGAAGATCATGGCCCCCAGCCTCAATTACCAAATGATATCTTCGTTAGAAGACTCATTAAGGTGATAAGAGAAAGACAGAAGAAATGGATCGGACATGTGTTGAAAGGAGAAGGATTGTTGAAGGAGGTGATAGAGAGTAGATATGAAGGTAGAAGGCCGAGGGGAAGGAAAAGGAAAGCAATGCTGGATGACATGAAGGCAGGCAGGAGCTACCACGAGATGAAAAGGATAGCTCAGCATAGAACACTTTGGCGGGACACATGAGTTGGACCTGCCTGATAGGCAGAACACGATGAATGGATGGATGGATCTTCGTTAAAACTAACTAAAATATCACGACTTAACCTAACCAATCGTCAAGGGCGTACAGTTGACCTAACCGGGCATTCAATTTAATTTATTATTATATTTGGTACTGTAAAGCAAAAAACAAGAATACATGGGGCCCTGATCTTCAGGTGATCCATATTTTGTACTGTATTTGTATCATATCTGTAATAATGACTTAAAATTTAATATATAATGCATTTTTAACCATCAGTTCGTCCGTGTACTTCAAATTAACATTTCTTATTTATGAATTTATATATTACTTAATCATAACTTAATAATGATTAATATATTATTAATCATGCCTTAATCATAACTATTCATAACTACTTGCCCATTTCCCAAATACTGTACAACGTATTTCATTTCTGGTATTTAAATGTCAATGCTTTTTAGTGTATCTGTAATCTGTATCATTCGATTTTGGTTCTCTTCTTCCATTGGGGGGGGGGGGGGGAGGATGCGCTTTTGCAGGCATTAGTCCTTGGCCCCTCCTTCCTGCATAAAAAAAATACATATATATCTATAATAATGTTTTTCAACGTTTAATGTATACTGTACTACAAAATTCATTTTTAATTTTCAACTGTTTGTATGATATGTATTCTAAATTCAGTGTAGTGTTTTATTTATTAAAGGGCCTATTTGGCCAATATATTAAGAGTGCAACAGGTAAATGATTATCTGTCCAGCTTTACCAGCCGACTTTTCACTGACACAACCTTAAGAATTGACGAAATAACTTACCGGTTGGAATTTATGTTTACTAAAATAACTAAATTATTTAAGGATGTCAAGCCTTTAACTTATTTAATGGAGTTTAGGTTTATTAAAATAACTAAATTATTTAAGGATGTCAAGCCTTTAGGGCAAGGGCGAACTTTAATACATTAACAGCACCGAGAGAGATATTCTGGTAATTTGCGATTAACACTAAACTGACAAGCTGTACTTACAAAATTCTGAGAGCCCCAAAAACCTGTGATCCTGACTGAACAAAATCTAGAATTCAACTCCCCGTATGTAGGATCTTATGCCACCCTTGTAGAGGGTTTTCCCCAACTTCTTCCCCAAAAGGCAGCTCTTGTCCCCGATTCCCAACCGAAACACCCACAAAAAATATAAAAACCGTTACATTCTCTGAGAAGTTACATTCAACAGACATCTTAACTTTATCTTTCCAAAACGACTATATGAAAAAAACGCTATATTAGAAAATTTAATTTGAAATACTTATAAAACTGCTATATTAACAATGTTCATTACAAACATTTCTCGAAATACTTATATAAATTGTATATTAACAATGTTCATTACAAACATTTCTCTCGGTGCCATTTATTAAATTTATTACAAATCATTACATCATTAATACTTCTTATTCATGATTTATATACAATACTTACTCATAACTACCGACGAAGTGATATGTTTTAGGTTTAATTAATTTCAGAGCCCAGTAAAGCCAAAAGCTCAAGGACTAAATTAAATAAAATAAATAGTCTAATTGACAATTCCTCTTTGTATTACTGTAACAGCAAAATTTGTATTATTTGTTTATAAATTAATAATTTTGAATATATATGTACAATATATAAGAACATAAATATTCTCCTGGTTAATATTCAAGGAATAAAACCAAATCACTCGCTCAACAAAGTTTCATACCTGAAAGGATTTATGGACGAAACAAGGGTAGACATCGCATGCCTCACAAACTCATCTTAAAAATTGCCAAGGAAATTGTGAAAACTGCGAACATTGTATAGATAAGAAAGAGATATATATAGAGGGTTTCAACTTACTAAGAGCTGATAGAAGAGTGAGACGTAACGGTGGCTGTGCTATATATGTACATGAAGGTCACATGACAGAAACAGTAATAAGTAAATTAAACAGCTTTGTGGAACTCCCAGCAATGAAAATAGAAAACTAAACGTGATACTGATAGTCGTCTATAGACCTCCAAACACTCCAACCGAAAAATTCTCAGATGCCATTGATGATATTAGAAACTTAATAAAGTCCATAAACCCTCCATACTCCAATATAATACTCTGCGGAGAATTTAATTTCCCATTTATGAAATACAAAAAGGTGGGTAGGAAAATATATATATATATATATATATATATATATATATATATATTATATATATATAATATATATATATATATATATACCAGGAAAAGGGGCGCACAAGAAAAGACCAGGAGCAAGCAAAAATGTTGATGGCTCTCATAAACGAGTTTATGCTGACACAGTTGATAACAGAAAATACCAGAAAAAATAACTGCCTAGATTTGGTATTCACGAATAACACGAAGTTGATTGCTGATATAAAATAACCCCAACTATTTTCTCAGACCACAACATAATCGAGATATCAACAAATATGGCGACAACATTATAAGACAATACACATACTGAAGAAAGAAGCAAATTTGAAACTTTTAACTTAAACTCCAAGACTCTAAATTGGGAAGCAGTCAGATCACACATGGCCCAAATAGAGTGGAGAACAGTCTTCGAGAATAAAACAACTGAAGAAATACCAACAACCTTGGAAGAAAGGCGCTGAGAATTTTAGAAAAGTATTCTCCGAAAGCACAGCCAAAAGGAAAGAGGAACTGGTTAGAGAGGCAAAAGAGAATATTCGGCAAAAGAAAGAGAGTAGCGGCGGAGACAAATATGCCAGGAAAGTAATACAAGAAAAACTGGAGAGTATCGATAGGGAAATACAAACCCTGATTAAGGGCCATACAGAAAGGGAAGAGGAAACGTCGGTAGAAGCAATAAAGAAAAATCCAAAATATTTCTATAGCTATGCGAAAAGGAAAACAAAAAACGCGCCACTATCAGGCCCTTAAGGAAAGGAAATAATTAACTAACAAACGATCTAAAAGAAATATCTGAAACATTGAGAGCACAGTATGAATCAGTCTTCAGTACCCCAAAAGGTGACAAAGCGATACCTGACATAGATGCGGTCTTTGAAGAGAAATTGCAAGGAGAGTGTATAACGGACTTTGATTTTATCCCAGAAGATGTAACGAGAGCTATAGGACAAATGAAATCACATTTAGCGGCAGGTCCGGACAAATGGAACGAACTATTGATTAAAAACTGTAAAAATGAAATAGCTACACCCTTATACTGGATATGTAGAAGATCCCTAGACACTGGGGAAATACCAAGCATCTTGAAAAGAGCACACATTGTCCCTATATATAAAGGAAGGGATAGATCTCAAACAAAAACTATAGACCAATGTCATTAACGTCCCACCTCACCAAAGTATTTGAAAGAATAGTCAGAGAGAAAATCTATGACTTCTTGGAGACACTGAAAAAGTTCAACGAAAATCAGCACGGATTCCGATCAGGAAGATCATGCCCCTCACAACTTATACAGCACTATAACAATATCCTAGGTGCACTGGAAAGCAATGAAAACTACGATGTCATATACACGGATTTTGCTAAAGCTTTCCACAAATGTGATCATGAGATAATAACACATAAAATGAAACATATGGGAATAACAGGCAAAGTGGAAAATAGATCTACACTTTCCTCAGAGAACGTTTACAGGTCGCCAAATTCAAGGTGTATCATCATCAGAATCAGAAGTACGCAGCTCAGTATTACAAGGTACAGTACTGGCCCCACTCCTTTCCATTACCATGCTAACAGACATAGACACTGAAGTAAACAGGAACAGTATAGTAACATCATTTGCAGATGATATAAAGATCAGCAGAAAAGTCAGCAATACAAAAGAGGTGGAGGCCTTGAAGACAGACACGAACAAAATATACAAATGGTCAAAAGACAACAACATGACATTTAACACCGAGAAATTTCAGCTCTTGAGATATGGTAAAAATAAGGAACTTAGACTGCATATTATGCTCCAGATAGACAGGAAATTCAGAGAAGCACGAAAGCGATCGATTTGGGGGTTATAATGATCGATGATACGAAATTCGAGACAAAATCAGATAGCAATAAACAAAGTAAAAAGAGTCGAGGGACAGGTACGAAGAACGTTCAAAAAAAGGAACAAAGCAGTAATGATTCCCCTGCTGAAAACACTAATCATACCAAAACTTGAATACTGCTCAGTCTTGACATCCACATATAAAAAGGAAGAAATTAATAAACCAGAAGAAACGCAGAGACATTTCACCGCCAAGATTGATGGCTATAAAGAACTCAACTACTGTGAAAGACTACGTAAACTAAATCTGTACTCCGTGGAAAGAAGAAGAGAGAGGTACACCATAATCAACATATGGAAAATGATAAAAAAACTGGTACCAAACCTAAAACTAAACCCAATTACCTTTCAGACAACACTGGAAAATAGGAAAGGCAGAATGTGTAGTGTTCCCAAATTAAAGGCCCGACAAGGGACCTCCTCAACACTGAAGAAAAATAGCTTGGTTGTCAGGGGGCCAAGACTTTTTAACCAGCTTCCAACAGACCTCAGAAACGTTACAGGAGTCAAAGTTGAAGTCTTCAAGAGAAGACTAGAGTCCTGGCTCAGGTCGGTAGCAGATGAGCCGGGTGTACTGGCTATGTACGGTTGAGAGCGCAAGAAAGCAACTCGCTCCTCCATCAAGCCAGGCCTAGAGGCAGGGCCACCAACTTGACCTTCGTGTGAAAAGAGACCAATGTATGGAACTAAAATGAGGTTAATGAGGTATATATACAAAGTGGAAACTGCAGTGAACAGAAATTACCTGAAAAGAATATCCAGATGTCAGCTAATATATTCCCCTCGAAACGGAGGAAATTACATTACATAATTCGATTGGCAATGATTCGAATTCTGTAAAGACCAAAATAGTTCCTAAAAAGTAGTTTGCAATATCTGCAGTGAACACTGCCACAGACGTTTTTGTTTGACAACTGATCATGTCAAGGACATTCGTCGATGAAAAGAACCGGAAATTTTTTACTGATTTTCTCTCCCCTCCTACCTCTGGAGTATATATATATATATATATATATAATATATATATATAATCACAGCTATTGACTTCTCCTTAGGGAAACGGAGCTTACAGATGAAAAGAAGGACCAACCCGAAAGCAAACATTCCTATTTATTTTTCTGTTTCAGACGTTTCGACAAATTACTGCGTATATCGCCAGTACTCAACTCCAATTGAAAGTACGCCTTTCCCAACATTTGAACTTATCAGTCCGTACTAATCGTCCCCTTAGTAATCCATTCATAAAAATAAACCAGCTATTAACAACAATATCTTATCTTATAAATTACACCTCTTCTAACCAACTAACAGTTCTCGCATAGCAACCAACCTTACACTAGAGTTACTGTAATATCCACATACAGTTCAATCCAAATTTTTTGCTAAATATGGAATTTAACGTTATTATAATTTTGACGTTTGCAGTAATTTTTGTTTTGTATATTTTAATATTATAATTTTTTATTGTTTAATGTCTGAAATTTAACATCTTTGTATATTAATGATTTATGAATTCGGACCTTTTCCAGTTTGTGTACCGTTTTTCACATAATTTATTTTTGAGGATATTTTTGTTAAAACTAACGAAAATATCACGACTTAACCTAATCAATTATCAAGGGCGTACAGTTGATCTATTCTTAATTATAACATTGTTTGTTTCTGGAATAGTATTTACTATTTACTAATAGATCAACTGTACGCTCTTGATAATTGGTTAGGTTAAGTCGTGATATTTTCGTTAGTTTTAACAAAAATATTCTCAAAAATAAATTATATGAAAAACGGTACACAAACTGGAAAAGGTCCATGAATTCTATTAGTCGGCGTTAAAGGGTTAAATGAGTCGAATACTTAGCGTTTCAAATACACGCATTTAGACTTAACCCTACAAAAACGTTCGGTGTTAAAGGGTTAATTTATTTACTTTTACTGGTTTAAAGAAATTTTATTTGTAGAATCACTGATGATGGTAAAAGTAATTTGTCGAAACGTCTGAAAAATAAAAATAAATACTGATGTTTGCTGTCGTGTGTATATATATATATATATATATATATTTATATTATATATATATATATATGTGTGTGTGTGTGTGTGTGTCATTTAAAGTATAACAGAATTTTCTGCAAATTCGCTCTAGATGAGAAGCACATTTTTTACGTAAAAATATTTATTTACAGTATTTTCAAACAAATAAACACCAATCTTATCTTTTGAAATTACGCCATTTCCAACAATATTGATTCAACTTTTCCCTGTTGATATTGGTGTTTATACGTGCCTTTGGTCAACATGAGTGTGGGGAATAGTCTTTCCAGTGATATAAATTAAGATACTCATAGGGGTAACTTCCTGCTTCTCGTAACTCTCAAAAGACTTCGTCGGCTTGACTACTATCTATCATGGTCTCCGAAGAACTTAGGTTTTAATGTTATCTTTCTGTTGATTTGTGTATTTCTTAAAAAAACAGAGTTAAGTATATATTTTCAAAGGTGCAAAATTAAGGAAACTATAATTTAATTTACCTTTTTATTAACAGTCGCAAATAACACGGAACAAATTCGGTACAACAATAATAAAAGTTATATACAAACGAATGATATCGAGCGCTTCGTTGTCGACGTCGTGGATTTGATGTAGGGATTACAGCGGCGATTGAAACGGTTGCACAATGGACGAAGTGGTTGCAAGCTTGCAACGGCGATGAAGTTCTTATTGAACGAAAAGTGAGAATCGAAGGTCGAATGGACGGATGTTGAGTGAGGCGAAAGTCGAGCGAAGGAGGTCGAGTGATGTTGAGGGATCGCGCTGGAGTGAGGCAGAGTGGGTCAGAGTCGAGCGAGCAGAACAGAGCAGAAAACAGTTGCTGACGTTCAGAGAGCAATTTGAGCGAAATGAGAGGTAACCGAAGTGAACTCACGCATTTATAGCCGCGTTCTCGTGTCCTAGAAACTTCAGAGGAATCCTCTAGAAGTCTACATCTTTCATATGGGGTTTCACCCACGTATTCGGGTTCCACCACGTTGTTTATTTCTTTTAGACGTGAGAAAAATAGTCGAGGAAAATATGGAAAAACTATACACGCTTACAACATGGTATCGTATATGGTACCTTTATTTCTTAATTAAATATAAATTGTTAATTAATTGAATTAAATATCTACAAAATTGCTTCGGGATTGGCGACATAGCCTATTGGGAATGAAATAATTGCCATACGTACATAGAACCCATATGTAGGCATCGGGCCTGCATAACAACAAGAAAATCAAATTTATTATTTCGTGTTCAAAATTTTCCACTACCAACTCATGAAAATTACATCGAGAGACGAGTCAACGAACTTTGCGAAATCAGCAAATAATAAAAATACAAAGATTATATTATATCGGCTCGCTCGGAGCTGCTTATGTTACAGCGATGCATTAAGCAAGGAAGATGTGCTTTGTCTTCCTATAAGTTCTGAGTGAGATCCTCTTGATATAAAACTTAATAACTATAAGAAGGATAGGCCTGTTCTTTCAGGTGTTTAAATAGTGACTGCTTATATTAGTTACATCGAATCAACTCATTGTGCAGCTCCATCGTACCACGGCCCTACATCGAAAAGATCGTCGCGCCCTACATCGAAACAGAAGCGAGGCCCAACGAAATAATAAGGTAAGGCATTTCCTTTCTTTACCATTAGGCAGCGCAAATACCGAAGGCAAATAAACAAAGAGGTCCTATGAAGACCTACATATACATAACTCTCTAACGAAAAAACATAGGGCTTTTGTCGTTAACTTTCCACTGAAGTTTGCTGGAAATTTCCAACGGATGAGGGTAACAGGCAATCAACCCATAGCCCTATATAGTTTTTTCACAGAAAGGAATTTCCGGAAGGTCACTACAAGTATAACAAAAATAATTCTAAGCTCTACATTTGCTTCGTAGATATAAAAAAAACAGATGATAGTAATGTTTGGGATTGTTTAATATCCTTTGTAACGGAAAAAATTATACGACATAGTGAACTACAGTGGCGCCTACGTTGGGAACCACCGAGTCCTAAACGAAGAGGACAGTAGCCCATATAGCTATGCATATTTTAGAACTGATCATAATGTTTTATTCTTTGTATCATGCAGAAGATATAATGTAGGAATTTATAAGAGTATTTTTAAATTTTCATACACCAACCAAACTTTTACGTTTTGATGATCATGGTATTCAAACTGTTTTAGATCCTCTTGTGGGATAAGACAGGGCTCACGCCTATCACATTTTTAGGATCAAATGTAGAATTCGGACCCCAGCCTTCTTTAGTTAGCTTTATAAGGCTAACTAACGAAAATATCATGACCTAACCTAACCAATCGTCAAGGGCGTACAGTTAACCTAACGATTGGTTAGGTTAGGTCGTGATATTTTCGTTAGTTAGCCTTATAAAGCTAACTAAAGAAGGCTGGGGTCCGAATTCTACATTTGATCACATTTTTAATTCAATGTGTACACTGAAGGAATAATTACTTCACTTTAAGGAAGCCATGACTTTCGATATACGACGTGAAGATAAATAATTTACTCTGTGGCAATGATATTATATTAATAATAAGCCTATCAGCTATTCTAGAAAGTCTCAATAACACGCGTAAAGATCGTGATGGGGACTCGAATAACAGACAAAATCTATGAGTTTTTTCCTAAACACTTTAGACACGGTGTTAATTCTGTATTTAAATTAAATGTCGAAATAAGTGAACAGGTTCGAGCACACATTATTAGTTGTGTGTCATCGCACCGGGTCCGGACAAAAGCCCCCTAGGACAAAAGTCCCCTGGACAAATTGCTGGGTAGGGCAAGTCAGGTGTCACATCTAATCTGAAGCGTCAGTGCCACTTCAGCCACCGTGGTGTTAAGGTTATGGGCTGTTAAGGTTATAGGCTGTTAGTTTGAATCTACATGTCTGTCAGTTAACTATATATATATATATATATATATATATATAATATATATATATATATATATATTGCATATTCATAACTAACTATGGGTCTTTTCCGTTTTGGGGCTAGCAGCGAATTTTAATGAAAATCGGTATACAAATGTGGTTCTGGTCACTGATTTAAAAAATAACCTTTTTTTGAAGAAATGAAAAACAAACGTTAGAGCACTTTAAATAATTAATATGTGTTTTAACTAGCTTAAACTAGTTACAGAGGATTGTATTAAATTTAGCCAGAGTCACAAATGGCTACTGTTTATGAAAAAGTGCTCTAAGTGTGGGAAAGTGTTTCTTTGATAAAAATACCCAGTTCTTTCGTTGCCAAAAGCGTCGGTCAAACGGTAAAAAGTGCAACTTTATGAAGAATACGTCTTTTGAAGGATCCCGGCAGATCTGTAAAAGTAGCAGAAAAAATCAAGCATTAATGCCCGGTTAGGTCAATTGAATGCCCGGTTAGGTCAATTGAATGCCCGGTTAGGTCAACTGAATGCCAGGTTAGGTTAATTGAATGCCCGGTTGGTCAACTGTACGCCCTTGACGATTGGTTAGGTTAAGTTATGATATTTTCGTTAAAAACACATTAATTATTTAAAGTGCTCTAACATGTTTGTTTTTCATTTCTCCAAAAAACGAAAGCTATTTTTAAAATCAGTGACCAAAACTACATTAGTCTACCAATTTTCATTAAAATTCGCTGCTAGCCCCAAAACGGAAAAGATCTAAAGCAGGACTGTTCGGAGGCCAATGTCCTAGGGGGCTTTTGTCCTACACTCGTCATACACAAGTAATAATGCGTTTTAGATACTTAAATTCTTGATATAAGATATGAGATACAAGAAACGGAGCAAGTGTAGTTTACGCCCCCTTGTGGTGCCAGTGTAGTTTACGTTCCCCTACATTATTTTAGTGTAGTTTATGTTCCCCTACATTATCCTAGTGTAGTTTGTGTTCCCCAACTTTGTCCGCGTATGCCTAATCAAATAAAACGTTAAAACTAACGAAAATATGGCTCTTTTCCGTTCTACCCCAGCAACAAAAAATGAAATTGTATATTATTTTCTACTGCAGTTTTACTTGCTGAATTCAATAATATACTGTATATATCTTATTTTGGAGAAATTAATAACAAAAGAGTTATAGTCCGTTTACTTTATTTAAAAGTAGAGATTGCATTTAAGATTTCAATAAAAATGTTCTTTCCTTTTTGTCTTCTCGTCCACAGAAATTCACATAAATAAGAATCTATCATATTTCTAGATGTTCCCTAATGTCTCTCGTTCCTTTGTTTAGCTAAATCAACTGTACGCCCTTGACGATTGGTTAGGTTAGGTCGTGATATTTTCGTTAGTTAGCCTTATAAGGTTAACTAAAGAAGGCTGGGGTAGAACGTTATTTCCTTAACTATGTTTATGAAATTCCACTTATTATCTATAACAATATCTACAAAAGAGAGAAAAAAATTAATAATTATAACCATAACTAATTAAAGCACGAATACTTTCTCCAAAATAAAATATATATTATTGAATTCAGCAAGTAAAACGGATCAAATGTAGAATTCGGACCCCAGCCTTTTTTAGTTAGCTTTATAAGGCTAACTAACGAAAATATCACGACCTAACCTAACCAATCGTTAGGTTAACTGTACGCCCTTGACGATTGGTTAGGTTAGGTCGTGATATTTTCGTTAGTTAGCCTTATAAAACTAACTAAAAAAGGCTGGGGTCCGAATTCTACATTTGATCCAGTAAAACTACACTAGAAATTGTTGCTGGGGGTAGAATGGAAAAGATCCGAAAATATTACGCCTTTATATATATATTGACGATTGATTAGGTTAAGTCGTAATATTTTCGTTAGTTTTAAGGTTTTATTTGGTGGATTCATTTAAAAATTCTCTTAAAGATCCTAGTGTAGTTTACGTTCCCAACTACTTTGACCTAGTGTAGTTTGTGTCCCCTTTTGCGCCAGGGGGACGTAACTACACTTGCTCCCAAGAAATTAATATGGGAATTTAATTTGATGAAACATGCGATGACCGAGAATTTTAGATCTTGCAAAAGTAAAACATTTATTTTCACACCTTTTGTACCATCATTTATTAACAACAGTTATTGGTTAATTATAAAAAAGATGTTGGTATAATTAAATAACTTATGCTTTATAGTAGTACCTTTAAGATGTTGCGCAGACAACCCCCGATATGTTCGATATCGCGAATGTTTGATTGTCACACATATTGCATGAGCTTTCTTGACGTGAACATACACGCTCAGTTCAGCTTAATGCCTATAATTCACTTGAAACTCCGATATAATCCAACTGTTGAAACGCTTTATCAGTCCTGTCATTTGTCCTCAAAACTATATATATAAGTTTCATACTTACGACCAAAAGATATTTGTCTTTAGCTCATTAATAACTTTATGCTACGAGGTTAAATATATCTTTCTACATTTTTCTTTACTTTAAGTTCAGTTGTTTTAGAAATTCTATTGTTTAATCTTTATTTATTAAACTTTCCAACAAAATTACACTAAAATAAAACTTCAGTAAATATTACACAGCAAAATCTTATTCCTTTCAAACATATTTCTGGATTGCTTTGTCAGAAACATATTATTTATTTTAATTAATTAAGAGTTTTGGCCTTTGATAACTTTAAACTGCAATTTCTCGTTAATTAATACAAGTATAAACTGAGCTGAGCTCCTGTTAAATTATCAGGATTTCAATTATGAGTATATGCATTTTTACACACACACACACACACACACACACACACATATATATATATATATATATATATATATATATTAGTGATGTACTGATTCCAAAATTCAGCCGATGCCGATGCCGATTCTTTGCCTATATTTTAAAAAATCAATTCCTTTCATAAATTTTATTATCTAATGTGAAAACGTTCAATGTTCATGTTTTTTACATTTCAAATTTGTTTGAATGTTTTTCCATATTATAATCCTCACTCCACAATATACACACACTCAGAATTTGTTTACTCATATACCGTAGCTAAAGTGATGTTAGATAATTTTATTACTCAGTAAAATGATAAAATAATTTTATTCTAATTTCATAAATTGAATACCAAAATTTAAATTGGTTTTCTTTATGTTGAACGTATTTTCTTTCTTCAACGATGTAAACAACAAAATTTTTCATTAAAATTTCAAATCCTTGGTGGCCAATTTGAATAAAAATAGGATATACAATTTAGGTTTATAAAATTATTAAAATACTTAAAATAAAGTCATATAAATTATGAAGTACAACTTAATATAGAATTATGATTAATATAGAGTAGGGGATTACAATATTTATAACATTTAGAGATTAGCTAGTTAAAAAAAATGTGAATTTATGGGAAATTTAATTTATTAAGCTTTGCCTTTTTCGTGAATCTAAAATATTTGTATATAATAACACTTTGAAATGAGTATAAATTATCATAAATAGTGTTCTTTTTATGTTAAATTTTCTATAAATATAGATTTTGTTTTGTAAAGAAAATTTTAAAATTTCAAATAATAGGTTTGAGAATCGGCGAAATTTTGCCGATGCCAATGCCGATGAATCGGTACACCACTAATATATATATATATATATATATATATATATATATATATAATATCGTGCATAAATCCGCACAACTTTTTCTTAATGAAAAAAACCGTCACACACATATATATATAGACTATATATATGCGCCTCGGTGGTGCAGTGGTTACCGTCGCTGACTACGAACCCGGTGACGGCAGCGGGCGCGCAACAAAACCCAGCTGTTCATCCTTCTACACAATAAAGAAAGTGGTTAGTAGATAAATGGGTACCCTGGATGGCCTAGTGGTTAAGACGCTGTGCTGCTGGTGGGGCGTGGTTCGGATTCTACGTTAAACTGTCGGTCTAAGGTGGAGTAAACAGCTTGACCTTCGTCAAAATGAACAATTCGGGCGGAAGCTAACCACAGGTTAAACAAAGGTGTGTGTGTGTGTGTATATATATATATATATATATATATATATATATATATATTGTCCCTATATATAAAGGAGGGGATACATATCAAGCAAAGAACTATAGACCAGTGTCATTGACGTCCCACCTCAGAAAAAGTATTTGAAAGAATAGTTAGAGAGAGAAAATCTACGATTTCTTGGAGACACTGGAAAGATTCGACGAAAATCAACACGGATTCCGATCAGGTAGATCATGCCCATCACAACTACAGTAATAGAGCACTATAACAATATCCTAGATGCACTGGAAAGCAATGAAAACTACGATGTCATATACACGAATTTTGCTAAAGCTTTCCACAAATGTGATCACTGATCATGGTATAATAGCAAATAAAATGAAAAATATGGAAATAACAGGCAAAGCGGGAAAATGGATCTACAACTTCCTCACAGAACGTCTACATGTTGTCAAAATTCAAGGTATGTCATCATCAGAATCAGAAGTACGCAGCTCAGTACCATAAGGTACAGTACTGGCCCCACTCCTGTTCATTATCATGCTAACAGACATAGACAGCGGAGTAAGCAGCAACAGTATAGTAACATCTTTTGCAGACGATACAAAGATCAGCAAAAAAATCAGCGATACAAAAGAGGTGCAGGCCTTGCAGAGACACGAACAAAATATACAAATGGTCAGAAGACAACAACATGAGTTTTAATACCGAGAAATTTCAGCTCTTGAGATATGGTAGAAATGAAGAACTTAAACAGATTGCATATTATGCTCCAGATAGACAGGAAATTCAGAGAAGCACGAAAGCGATCGATCTGGGGGTAATAATGACAGATGATGCGGAATTCGAAACACAAAATCAGATTGCGTTAAATAAAGCAAAAAGATTCGCGGAACAGGAACTAAGAACGTTCAAGAGAAGGGACAGGACAGTAATGATTCCCCTCCTAAAAACACTGATTATACCAAAACTTGAATACTACTCAGTCTGGACGTCCCCATATAAAAAGGAAGAAATTAATAGACTAGAAGAAACTCAGAGACATTTCACAGCAAAGATTGATGGCTGGAGAGAACTCGACTACTGGGAAAGATCACGTGAACTAAATCTGTACTCCGTGTAAAGAAGAAGAGAGAGGTACACCATAATCTACATATGGAAAGTGATCGAAAAACTGGTACCAAACCTCAAACTAAACCCAATTACTACTCAAACAACACTGGAAAATAGGAAAGGCAGGATGTGTAATGTTCCTTCAACACTGAGGAAAAATAGCTTGGTTGTCAGGGGGGTTAAAACTTTTTAACCAGCTTCCAAAGGACCTTCGAAACGTTACAGGGGTCAAAGTTGAAGTCTTCAAGAGAAGACTAGATGCTTGGCTCGGGCTGGTACCAGATGAGACGGGTGTACCTGGCTATGTACGGTGACGAGCCCAAGAAAGCAACTCGCTCCTCCACCAAGCCAGGCCTAGAGGCGGGGCTACCAGCTTGACCTTCGTGTAAAGAGAAACCAACACACGGAACATCAACGAGGTTAACGAGGAGGTGTATATATATATATATATATATATATATAGCACTAAAATCACAAAATAACACGTGACCTTATTAATAAGCAACAACCACAGGGAAAAGGAAACACAAGTCCGAGCGCTTTCGTGATATATTCACATTATCAAGGAGGAACAGAAAATAATGATAATGATAATGTGAATATATCACGAAAGCGCTCGGACTTTGTGTTTCCTTTTCCCTGTGGTTGTTTGCTTTATATATATATATATATATATAATTATATTCCTAAATCGCAAAATTCCTACTACATTTTCGTCGGTGGTCATTGAAGTTAGACTAGCTCCTACATGTGATGTTTTATTTTTCAAATTTTTATCACTTTGCGCTTACGTGAAGGGTGGGCAGGGTTCCATTAAAAAATTTACATTCACCGAATGCGCTTTTTTTGCCGTATACAATAATTATTTTTATACAATTTTATACAATAATTATTTAATTAATATCCTAACTCACGTTAGGATATTAATTAAAAAACTTAAATAGCATTATTTAGGATTTTACACACCCAAGTTTTTGTTTTATTTTATCTTAAGTTAGGTTAGGTTTTGAGAACCTAAGCTTCTCAAAACATTTACAACAAAGTAATAGCTGTTTTACTTGTAGGAGGAAAGTGATACAAAAGATAGCACCGAATAGCGTCGCTGACTATGAATCCATCGGCCCGGGTTCGAAACCCGACGGCAGCCGGCGCGCAGCAAAACCCAGCTGTTCATCCTTCCACACAATAAAGAAAGTGGTTGGTAGATAAATGAGTACCCTAGGTACCCTAGGTGGCCTAGTAGTTAAGACGCTGGGCTGCTGATGGGGCGTGGTTCGGATTCCACGTTAAACTGTAAGTCTAAGGTGGAGTGAAAAGCTTGACCTTCGTCAGAATGAACAATTCTGGCGGAAGCTAACCAAAGGTTATACAGGGTGTCCGAGAATTATCTGTACAATTTTTGGCTGTTATTAAAAGTCAACCATGAAGTGTAGAAATTCCAGTGTTGTCCCACTTTATAGAGAATCTCATTAAGTTTTTTCTGATACCACGTTTTGACAAGTTTTTTAGAAATGTACGCGGGTGACAGACATTGATGATTTAAAAGCAAGAATCACAGCTGCTATTGAGCGAATTGATGTGGATATGCTGCAGCGTACATGGCAACATTTGGAGTATCGATTGGATGTTTTGCAAATCACTAATGGTGCACATATCGAATGTTTGTAACAACGTTACTTTAATAAAAGAAACTTTTGAAAATACAGATCCTAAATAATCTTGTTTAAGAATTTTACGTGTGTTATCAAGAATTTTATTAAAAGATGAAATTGTACAGATAATGTTCGGACACACTGGAATTTCTAAAAAACTTGTCAAAACTTGGTATCTGAAAAAACTTAATGAGATTCTGTGTAAAATGGGACAACACTGGAATTTCTACACTTCATGGTTGACTTTTAATAACAGCCAAAAATTGTACAGATAATTCTCGGACACCCTGTATATATATATATCGGCTTTTGAACAAATCTAACATGGCTACTTCAAAATTCAACTATTCCCAACCTTTATACAATCAGATTACCCCCCCTCCTGTATAATAACCCGGTAAGATTTGTTTTCATTATTCTTTAACCTTTGTATATTTGAACCGTTGTCGTACCTCTCTGCATTTTATATACCTTTTTAACTTTAAATTATTATCATATGACTACATAAATATATTGTATATACACTATTGTATAAAATTTTTCATTCATTATATTTGTTTACATTTTTACTTTTTAATTTTTAGCACTGATGATGGAAATTGAATTTCCAAAACGTCTGATTAATAAACATGAATCACCTTCTCGTCCTTTTATTCCTTACTAAGTTGCGGTTCCCTGAGACCAAACCCTTCAATTATTTATATATATCGCTAAGTAAATATGGATGAAGAGAGTTACGTAGAGTTTTATTAAAAATACATTTTGGAAGGTGACACTGCTTCAACCCTTTAAAGTTGGAGAGTTAGTAGCAAAGAAACTCTACAAGACTCGGCATCGAAATACAAAAAAATTAATTAAAAATGTTTAATCTTGTTTTAAGAAACGTAAAATGTATGGAAATGTCTTCTTAGTCTATGCTACAGAATCAACAAATGAATTTAAAAAACAGTATAGGATATACTCAACGCAATTAGAAGTCTGGTGTGATTTTCACAAGTATGCAAGTAACATTTTGAAGGATTGTAGGAATGAAGCAAAAAATAATTTGAAGGTTTTGGTGAAAGTATTTTTTTTAGGGATGAACTTATAAAGACTAAGAGGGTTAAGTTTGTTCACTGCCAATGTGCCACTGCTTTAGAACAAGAAGTGATCTTAGTGAACCCGTAAGTATGTATCCATTGAGAAATCGAAACGGTGGCAGTGAACGGAATTTATTTGAAGAAGTTGATGAAACCTTGAGACCGAAAGAAGACGGCATTGTTGATGAATCCCGCAGTGATTCGGGTTCCAGAGGGTTTGAAGAAGGAGCTGTACAAGACGTACGAGATCGTTGGGCAGAGATTGAGGGACAGAGAACCTTGACTGAATGAAAATAGTTTATACAATTCTGGTTCGAAAATACTGTCACGTGTTGGTTTTTAATAGGAAATTTGGTAATGTTTATGGTTTTTAATAGGAAATTCAATAATGTTTATTTGAGTGTAGTAAACTGCTTTAATTGTGTGAAATTAACATATTATATGTAAAATATAATTATTTGAATTATAAATCACTAATTAGCAACCTTTTAAAATTGGGGGGAGAGATTGGAAGCTGCAATGGAGTAAAAATGCCATGGCTCAACAGTCTCGTACGAGGTTTGTTATGAGCAAGATTCTTTTTGTTAAAATGTAATTTGATTTAAAGTTAGTGTTAGCTCTCTTCACGAAGTGGTGCGAAACCATATAGGCCCCTATTCGCTTTTCTCCCCATTATTATTATGTTAATTAAATAAACAAGTTAAAATAGAGTTAAACATTCTCATTTGAAAATTCCTTCCTTCGTTCAAAATGTGCCCGCCATACAGCCTATATTCTAGTTCCTTCTTGGCCAAAGGCTACCATAGCTATAATCCTGAAAATAAGTGCCAAATCAGTGGTAAGAGTGAAATGAAGACAGATTAAACAAAAATTAAATAATAATTAAAGACATTTCACGACAGTACCACGAAGAAATATTTCACTCGAATCTTTATAGTGACTGGGTTGTAGCACGATTATTTCTGACACTTTGTCTTGCTTATTCTTTTCACTTTTTGGATAAACTTTGGAATATGTCTTAACCAAAGAAATTTTTGGCAGCACCGATTTGAAATCTCTGCTACGACTTTTATCCGGAAAGGAGCCACGTTGCAACATGCAATCAATATGGTGGACGACGCATTTCCGCAACAGTACCCACCCGAAGTACTAATATAATGTTATAATGTTTCAGACCAACACAGACCCGAGGATCCACTCATGGCTGGTCTACCTAACTGTGGTTGTAGTTGTGTATGTATGACCTCGCACAGCGATTTCACACGATTAGAACCTTCAAAGACGAATCCGAGCGTATGGCCACCACTGTGGCTGATACTGAGAATTTAACAACCCAAGTAATGAACGCTTTTCAACGTTGGCAGCAGCAGGCTTCTTTAATGATCATCGCATGGACTATACCCGGATTTTCTAATGTATAACGGAGTTATAATTTTTCAGGCAAAGAAAGGCAGTTTAGGGTATAATTTACATGTGCGGAAGGACAAACAACTTCTAGAAGAATGAACATACATACGAAAAAATGGTTGAGGATTTCGAGCAGCAGTGGATGAAGTAAAGTAAAGCGTCTTCACTTGTCATCAATGTGTTGGAAAAAAACAAAGGCTGGGAATGCCAGCCAGTCAACACATCACATTCCCTTAGAAAGTTGATGGGTTGTATCCAGATGCAGACGCTGCAGGGCAGTTTTGTATTGGCCCTTCCTGCATATTCACTATTTACAGAAGGTCCCATTAATCAGAGGTATGGGTTGGTACTTGGTAGAAGCCGCTTCTCCGTTAAAAATGAGAGAGATGGTTACTGTAAGGATATCTGAAACAGGAGATCCTAGCCACAGTAAAACTCTGTCACTCTGATGAGGAACCAGCCCTACTTGGTCAAAACATTGCCGAGTAGTAACATTAGAAGGGGAGGAAATTTCAGAAGTGTTTGAACTTTCGGAAACAAGTTTTAAGCACCAGTTTTGTGCACCAGTTTTGTGCAGCAATACAACGAGTGAAGCAAGAGTTGTCCTCGGATATCTACACTAATGTAAGAAATTTGATTTTGAAGGGCGAAGCTTGGAACTACTTAAAGGAACGTCTGGTTCAGTATTTAGAACAACTTATTAGAAAACTGAGCGAGTTGAAGTGGGACTTATTATAAATTATTATACATTTTTTATAGTATACTTGTTTATTTGTATTTATTTTTGGTGACGGGATTTACTTAAGCTTAGTCCGGGGGGGTGCGCAGGAAATTTTAAGACCCCCTAAGTTTTGGAACAAGGTCAACCCTAGGCTTAGACACCCCTGATAACGACAGTAGTATAGCCGCAAAAGGGGAGAGTGCAGGAATGTTGCAGGTTATTATGTAATGTTGCAAAGGGGGGTGGGGGTTGTTGCAAAGGGGGGTTGTTGCAAAGGGTGATGTTGCAAAGGGGGGTGGGGGAAAGGGGGGTGGGGGGGGACTTGGAGGCGGCGTTATCCCCCAAGAGAAAGAAGGAGGAGGAGAGAAAGGAGGAGAGGTGTTCACCTGGCAGGAGCCAAGTGCACACTGAGACTTCCAGCCGGTCTGGCGTTGTTTTATAGGCTCCTAATCAGCCAGTTGGCTGAGTTGCCAGATACCGCCATGTATTCCATTGTATACATTATTATCCTAATCAGCCAGTTGGCTGAGCCAGAGACGCCTGAAGAAGAGAGAGATGCCTGTAGGAGGGAGAGACGCCTGTAGGAGGGAGAGACGCCTGAAGAAGAGAGAGATGCCTGTAGGAGGGAGAGACGCCTGAAGGAGAGAGGATAGGTGCACATGCAGGAGTACACATGCAGGAGGTACACATGCAGGAGTACACATGCAGTAGGTACACATGCTGGATGTACACATGCAGGAGTACACATGCTGGAGGCAAACATGCAGAGAGAGAGAGAGAGAGGCGCCTGAAGGAGAGAGAGAGAGAGAGAGCTGAAGGAGAGAGAGACACCTGAAGGACAGAGTGGAGTTCTCCCCCAATTTATTTTCGTTTCCCTAACCTAAGAGGCCACTATGGGTTTACCAAAGAGCATGAAATAGAAGGAGCAGAGCTCCTTACTCGGCCGGAGCCGAGGGGGGAATGGTTCTTCATCAACTTCGCGATCTTTTATAATCCTCTATTCTGGCTGAGTTGCCAGATAGCGCCATGTGTCCCATTAATCGTGTAGCGATTGCACATCAATTATCATTATTATTATTATTATTTCTACAATGAAACGGGTTCGGGTCGAAGAACGGGCGAGAGATCTTCCCCCCAATATATATATATATATATATATATATATATATATATATATATATTATTTATTTTATAATATTTAATTTTAGTTTAGAAGCAATTTGACTTCATTGAACTTAAAGAAACAAATAACATAGTTTACCTTCGAAAACGTCATAATAGAAAACTTCATTTTACGGTAAACTATGTTATTTCGATTTGAAGATGAACGAAACAAATAACATAGTTATCCATAATTCCAGATAGCGCCATGTGTCCCATTAATCGTGTAACACATATATAACGGCTGTTATTCCAAATGTACTTGTATATATAATAAACTAATGAATCATATAAAATACCACAATATATGGTTATACAAGATTCAACCGTATAAATAACACAAGCGCCTCTTTCATTACGCTTTAATAGAATTAGTAAAGTTACCCTATTTCGTTAGACAGAAAACGAATTTTGATAAGGATTACCCAACTAATTATCCACCATTCAATAAATAATAGCAAACGTGAATAAAGAGTTCCAATTCAATGGGTAACTATATCGACATAAGCTTATTATTGTAACGTTTGCTCCCAATTTCCCTAAATAACAGTAAAACCAATTATGAAACTTCATTTAAATACAGCTGTATTAAACTTGAAGATGAACGAAACAAATAACATAGTTTCCATAATTCCAGATAGCGTCATAAACTTGAAGATGAACGAAACAAATAACATAGTTATCCATAATTCCAGATAGAGCCATGTGTACCATTAATCGTGTAACACATATATAACGGCTGTTATTCCAAATGTACTTGTATATATATAATAAACTAATGAATCATATAAAATACCACAATATATGGTTATACAAGATTCAACCGTATAAAAATAACACAAGCGTCTCTTTCATTACGTTTTAATAGAATTAATTGAAGATGAACGAAGCAAATAACGTTGTTATCCATAATTCAACCAACCATAGAATACAGAATTATATATATATATATATATATATATATATATATATATATATATAATTCTGTATTCTATGGTTGGTTGATTATGGAAACAACTTTTTTGCTTCGTTCATCTTCAATTAATTCTATTAAAACGTAATGAAAGAGACGCTTGTGTTATTTTATACGGTTGAATCTTGTATAACCATATATTGTGGTATTTATATGATTCATTAGTTTATTATATATATACAAGTACATTTGGAATAACAGCCGTTATATGTGTTACACGATTAATGGACACATGGCTCTATCTGGAATTATGGATAACTATGTTATTTGTTTCGTTCATCTTCAAGTTTATGACGCTATCTGAATTATGGATAACTATGTTATTTGTTTCGTTCATCTTCAAGTTTATGACGCTATCTGGAATTATGGATAACTATGTTATTTGCTTCGTTCATCTTCAATTAATTCTATTAAAACGTAATGAAGAGACGCTTGTGTTATTTTATACGGTTGAATCTTGTATAACCATATATTGTGGTATTTTATATGATTCATTAGTTTATTATATATATATACAAGTACATTGGAATAACAGCCGTTATATATGTGTTACACGATTAATGGTACACATGGCTCTATCTGGAATTATGGATAACTATGTTATTTGTTTCGTTCATCTTCAAGTTTATGACGCTATCTGGAATTATGGATAAACTATGTTATTTGTTTCGTTCATCTTCAAGTTTAATACAGCTGTATTTAAATGAAGTTTCATAATTGGTTTTACTGTTATTTAGGGAAATTGGGAGCAAACGTTACAATAATAAGCTTATGTCGATATAGTTACCCATTGAATTGGAACTCTTTATTCACGTTTGCTATTATTTATTGAATGGTGGATAATTAGTTGGGTAATCCTTATCAAAATTCGTTTTCTGTCTAACGAAATAGGGTAACTTTACTATTCTATTAAAGCGTAATGAAAGAGGCGCTTGTGTTATTTTATTATACGGTTGAATCTTGTATAACCATATATTGTGGTATTTTATATGATTCATTAGTTTATTATATATACAAGTACATTTGGAATAATAGCCGTTATATATGTGTTACACGATTAATGGGACACATGGCGCTATCTGGAATTATGGATAACTATGTTATTTGTTTCGTTCATCTTCAAATCGAAATAACATAGTTTACCGTAAAATGAAGTTTTCTATTATGACGTTTTCGAAGGTAAACTATGTTATTTGTTTCTTTAAGTTCAATGAAGTCAAATTTGCTTCTAAACTAAAATTAATGTTATAAAATATAAATAATATATATATATATATATATATATATATATATCTTGGGGGGGAAGATCTCTCGCCCGTTCTTCGACCCGAACCCGTTTCATTGTAGAAATAAATGGAAGATGACTACATAGCTTCTCTCGTGATCAACTTGGAATCCTTGAATTTCTATAAAATCAGTCCAGCCGGTCTTCTTGTCGAGTCTATTTAAAAACAGGTATTAATTCGTGAACATAGGCTAAAAGTATTAATAGAATGCTTTCTTTAAAGTATTAGGTTTCTGTTGTTTGTGATCACCAAATCTAAGCATTTTTTTTTCTTGTGTTTTCTGTTATTTCTTGTGTTAACTGAATATCACGTTTATTAAATAACTCATGTTTCAATTAGCGTTTCACTTTCTCCTTTGTGTGTGTGTGTGTGTGTGTGTGCACAGGCGAAAATTCTAAGCTCCGCCCACTGTAAGACCGTGAGTCATGTTGCTATCTGTGACTCCCTGCGTGATCAGTCGATTGCAGTAAGACGAGAGATCAGACGTGTATTCAGAAGAAAAATCAGACGTGTATTCAAATGGCTACCTTTAATATTGTTTGTACAACGTTTATGAAATGGTATTCAGCAAAGTGCCAGGATGTGGTGGATACCGAAAAACTTCCTATTCCCCTCTCCTATGCCTCTTTTAAAACCACATTGGATTGTGTGAAGTTCCAAGATGTACAAATACTCTACGGAAGTTCTGGTGAGACCATTGAAGGCTTTCGTTGCACTGACGATGTGCTGAAGTATGCTGCAGATCTAAACTTTATAAAGTCTAAAGTAAAAGAAACAACGCGTGCAGAAGAGAAGCAGCAGGTATGGATAATGAGTCTTGCGGATGGGTGGTGTGACAAGCGGCATTACGTCATGCTACACCATGTCGATTACTCATACCCTACGACTGAAAATGTGAATCTCGTGATCATGGACAATCTTAAGTATTTTTATCACTATATTAATGTATATCATGACGAGGTTCGTAGTGAGGTTGTGGCTAGTGTCCTGCGTGAGTTTTTAACAGACTTTAGAGATGAGTATCGTTTGACGGGCAGCAGAAAGGAAAAATATGAGCATATGTTCCTCTCAAATAGTGCGCCGGTGTGTGAAGATGTTTAGTAAAACATTATAAAATATGCCTAGTTCGTGAAAATTATCGTGAAGAACTATTTCTTTATATAATGCGCAGTTGTCGTAACGATTTAGATTATTTCAATTGCCGCCGCTATGTTGTGTGAAGACGTGTTCACGATTGAAAAGCTCGGGTCGGTAGAAATAAACCCTCGATTGGAAAAAGCGTTCTTATAAACTTGTGTTTAATAATGTAGCTAACGATGAACTCTTTGTGCGTGCTTTTATTGTATTCTAGACGTATTTAAAGATGACTTACCATCAGGTTGTAAAGTGGGAACAAAAATAGTACTGAACGATATGAAAGCCATTCATATCGAGTACAGGTTTCTTTAGGTTTCAGTTGTTTGTGATCACCAAATCTAAGCATTTGTTTTTTCTTGTGTTTTCTGTTATTTCTTGTGTTAACTGAATATCTCGTTTATTAAATAACTCATGTTTCAATTAGCGTTTCACTTTCTCCTTTGTGTGTGCACAGGCGAAAATTCTAAGCTCCGCCCACTGTAAGACCGTGAGTCATGCTACTATCTGTGATTCCCTGAGGCAATGTACAATTTAAAGATACTTTATTATTCACACCTTGTAAATTAGCAAAGCTACCCAAGGTGATGGGAGTAGCAGCTGAAGTTTCCAAAGGATACTTCCCATACACTTTCCTCACCAGCGAGACTTTAAACTACGTAGGCCCACCACCCCCAAACATTATTTTGACTGCATGGATGAACGTGAAGACTTTGATCGATACTACGACAGTTTTAATGAAAGTAACCCTTATAATATAGCTGATGAATGTGAGCGTTATTGCGTGAATGATGTGCGCGTGCTTAGAGTATGTTTCCAGGCCTTTAGAAGGATGTACATATCCCGTTTCAAATGCGATCCACTGCAAGTCGCAACCATCATCGCATCATTATGTTTTACGGTGTTCAAGAATAACTTCATGCCGAAAGACACCTTAGCCATTATTCACCGAAACAATCCCCGCAGTTACGGGCACAAGGCTATTTACTGGCTCATACACCTACAGCAACAGACAGGTGTATACATAAAGCACGCCCGCAACACGGGTGAAGTACCCATTAAGATTAATGGACGTGTTTTTTGGGTTGATGGGTTAAGTGAAAACCGTGTCACTGGTGTGAAGACTGTGTACTCCTTTAACGGTTGCTGGTGGCATGGATGCCCCCGTCCTGAGTGCGGAGTCACCGGAGATATCAACGGTAGGTCTCCTGCCGACTGTCTTGCATCGACCCGCGGTTCAAACTGTAGGTCTAAGGTGGTCATTACACATAATAAAAGAAAGTGGTTGGCGGATAAATGGGCCCCCTACGTGTCCTAGTGGTTAAGACGCGGGGCTGTTGATGGTTCAAACTGTAGGTCTAAGGTGGTCATTACACATAATAAAAGAAAGTGGTTGGCAGATAAATGGGCACCCTACGTGTCCTAGTGGTTAAGACGCTGGGCTGTTGATGGTTCAAACTGTAGGTCTAAGGTGGTCATTCCACATAATAAAAGAAAGTGGTTGGCAGATAAATGGGCACCCTACGTGTCCTATGGGGTAATCTCTACTGAACTTCATTGCTAATAACTCTCAGTAATCGAATGACATCCCAAGTCGTACCTTTTCATTATACTGTAAATGGAGTCCTTTATTTGAACAAAACTCTCGCTCTCTTTCTATATATATATTATATATATATATATATATATATATATATAATATAGTGTATGAGAGATAATTGTTATTATTACTAAATTGAGGTTATTGGATCTGGGCAAGGTGTAATAATGTAATAGACCATAATATTCTATTGAAAAATAAAAAGAAAGTGGTTGGCAGATAAATGGGCACCCTACGTGTCCTAGTGGTTAAGACGCTGGGCTGTTGATGTTCAAACTGTAGGTCTAAGGTGGTCATTACACATAATAAAAGAAAGTGGTTGGCAGATAAATGGACACCCTACGTGTCCTAGTGGTTAAGACGCTGGGGCTGTTGATGGTTCAAACTGTAGGTCTAAGGTGGAGTGGAAAGCTTGACCTTCGTCAGAATGAATAATTCGGGCGGAAGCTAACCAAAGGTTATCCAAAGGGTATATATATATATATATATATATATATATATAACCGGGTTGGGGAATGAGGCTCGTATGTTTCATTTAAATTAATACACGTTTGTTATTTTCCTGATGATTTTCATATATATATATATATATATATATATATATATCAGAAGATATTTAAAAGACTGATATAATTATAGTAAACTTATGTCGAAATAGTTAGCCATAAAATTAAATATCCTCTATTATGACGTTTTCGAAGGTGAACTGTTATTTGCTTCGTTCAACTTCAAGGAATCTCAAGTTGATGTTATATTTTGCATATAATCCACTATATACATCTATATTTCAATTAAGTGTGTAATTATTTAATTCATCTACCATATTGTGGTGCACTTGCTTTATATATATATATATTATATATATTATAATATAATATATATATATATATATATATAATATATATATATATAATTCTGTATTCTATGGTTGGTTGGAATTATGGATAACAACGTTATTTGCTTCGTTCATCTTCAATTAATTCTATTAAAACGTAATGAAAGAGACGCTGTGTTATTTTATACGGTTGAATCTTGTATAACCATATATTGTGGTATTTTATATGATTCATTAGTTATTATATATATACAAGTACATTTGGAAACAGCCGTTATATATGTGTTACACGATTAATGGGACACATGGCTCTATCTGGAATTATGGATAACTATGTTATTTGTTTCGTCATCTTCAAGTTCATGACGCTACTGGAATTATGGATAACTATGTTATTTGTTTCGTTCATCTTCAATTTATGACGCTATCTGGAATTATGGATAAAACTATGTTATTGCTTCGTTCATCTTCAATTAATTCTATTAAACGTAATGAAAGAGACGCTTGTGTTATTTTATACGGTTGAATCTTGTATAACCATATTGTGGTATTTTATATGATTCATTAGTTTATTATATATATATACAAGTACATTTGGAATAACAGCCGTTATATAGTGTTACACGATTAATGGTTACACATGGCTCTATCTGGAATTAGGGATAACTATGTTATTTGTTTCGTCATCTTCAAGTTTATGACGCTATCTGGAATATGGATAACTATGTTATTGTTTCGTTCATCTTCAAGTTTAATACAGCTGTATTTAAATGAAGTTTCATAATTGGTTTTACTGTTATTTAGGGAAATTGGAGCAAACGTTACATAGATAAGCTTATGTCGATATAGTTACCCATTGAATTGGAACCTTTATTCACGTTTGCTATTATTTATTGAATGGTGGATAATTAGTGGGTAATCCTTATCAAAATTCGTTTCTGTCTAAACGAAATAGGGTAACTTTACTAATTCTATTAAAGCGTAATGAAAGAGGCGCTTGTGTTATTTTATACGGTTGATTGTATAACCATATATTGTGGTATTTTATATGATCATTAGTTTATTATATATACAAGTACATTTGGAATAACAGCGTTATATATGTGTTACACGACTAATGGGACACATGGCGATATCTGGAATTATGGATAACTATGTTATTTGTTTCGTTCATCTCAAATCGAAATAACATAGTTTACCGTAAAATGAAGTTTTCTATTATGACGTTTTCGAAGGTAAACTATGTTATTTGTTCTTTAAGTTCAATGAAGTCAAATTTGCTTCTAAACTAAATTAAATGTTATAAAATAAAAATAATATATATATATATATATTATATATATATATAAATATATAATATATTGGGGGGGAAGATCTCTCGCCCGTCTTCGACCCGAACCCGTTTCATTGTAGAAATAATAATAATAATAATGATAATTGATGTGCAATCGCTACACGATAATGGGACACATGGCGCTATCTGGCAACTCAGCCAGAATAGCAGGATTATAAAAAGATCGCGAAGTTGATGAAGAAACCATTCCCCCCTCGGCTCCGGACGAGTAAGGAGCTCTGCTCCTTCTATTTCATGCCCTTGGGAAACCCCATAGTGGCCTCTTAGGTTAGGGAAACGAAAATAAATTGGGGGAGAACTCCACTCTGTCCTTCAGGTGTCTCTCTCCCTACTTCAGCTCTCTCTCTATCTCTCCTCCTTTCAGGCGCCTCCTCTCTCTCTCTCTCCTGCATGTTTGCCTCCAGCATGTGTACTCCGCATGTGTACATCCAGCCATGTGTACCTACTGCATGTGTACTCCTGCATGTGTCCTCCTGCATGTGTACTCCTGCATGTGAACCTATCCTCTCTCCTTCAGGCGTCTCTCCCTCCTACAGGCATCTCTCTCTTCTTTCAGGCGTCTCTCCTCCTACAGGCGTCTCTCCCTCCTACAGGCATCTCTCTCTTCTTCAGGCGTCTCTGGCTCAGCCAAACTGGCTGATTAGGATAATAATGTATACAATGGAATACATGGCGGTATCTGGCAACTCAGCCAACTGGATTAGGAGCCTATAAAACAAACGCCAGACCGGCTGGAAGTCTCAGTGTGCACTTGGCTCCTGCCAGGTGAACACCTCTCCTCCTTTCTATCCTCCTCCTTCTTTCTCTTGGGGTATAACGCCGCCTCCAAGTTTACCCCCCACCCCCCTTTCCCCCACCCCTTTGCAACATCACCCTTTGCAACAACCCCCCTTTGCAACATCCCCTTTGCAACAACCCACCCCCCTTTGCAACATTACATAAAACCTGCAACATTCTGCACTCTCCCCTTTTGCGGCTATACTACTAAGACTAAGCGTACTGTGCGAATTTAGGCCTGGCCAAGTTAAATTTAAAATGTAACAAGTTGTTAAGGTAGCATATAATGTGTCAGACTTAAGAATTTTGGAGTCTCTGTGCATTTATAAGGTGCAGCCTTCCCTCAGTGAATATAATTTGGCATATAAACTGAATATTAAATAGCTACTGAAGATAAAAGCTATCTTCCGAAGCGTTTAGGCATTAAAACTAGCTGGTTCAAGCGTTGGTCAAACTTATTACTCCTTAAATGTTTGATTCCCTAGGAACAAGACTTTCTCGTCTCTCTCTCTCTCTCTCTCTCTCTCTCTCTCTCTCTCTTATATATATATATATATATATATATATATATATGAAAATTATTTCATGAAAGTAACACGTGAAAAATATTTATGATGAATAAAACCACGAAGAAAAGGAAACACAGAATGGTGCTCAAGCGCTTTCATCTAATGACATCCTCAGGAAACCAGGGCCGTAACTAGGGTTTAGAAATTAGTGAGGTCTAGATTTTTTTCGAGCGCGGCGGGACGAGCAAAATTCAGACCAAAATGACATCTACAAACACAACCCAAGCTATACACTAAACACAAAAACCTTTGTCTATAATTAAATACTGTACAAAGGGACCTGTTAGCAAAAATACTTTATTAAAGCTGCAGCAATATTCACGGTTCAGTCTCTTTTTTTTTTTTAGGAAAATAATTACCGAGGTCCGGACCTCGGTGACCTCATAGGTAGTTACGGCCATGTCAGGAAACACTGAAGTAAATAAAGAGTTCGAGACTATATATAGGTCACAAAAAAAAAACTATATATAGATATATCTATCTTCTTCTATCTTTTATCTTATCTTATCTATTATATATAGAAAATAATGATTTAAGCTTTTTTGTGTTAAAATGAAAAACTTATTCCTTACCTTATATTTTAAAAAGTTCTCGAAAATTTTGAAACTTTTATGCACACCATTAGATTCCACTTAAATCCCGTGACTTTATGCCGTCATTCAAAACTAAACAAGATTTTAATGTATCATTTACAAATAAAACTGTCTAGTCTACCTACCTACTGTACCTACCTACCTACCTACCTACCTACCTACTGTACCACCTACTGTACCTACCTACCTACCTACCTATAAAAGAGGAAGTTTGTTTGTTTGTCTGTTTGTTTGTCTCTATTGAAATGAATATGGCTGCACCAAATAGTGTTTAAGGTAGGAATCAGATATAACTTTTCACGGGGAATCTAATGGGGTGCACAGTAGGTAGGTACAGTAGGTAGGTAGGTAGGTAGGTACAGTAGGTAGGTACAGTAGGTAGGTAGGTACAGTAGTAGGTAGGTATAGTAGGTACAGTACGTAGGTACAGTACGTAGGTACAGTAGGTAGGTAGACTAGACAGTAGGTAGGTAGGTAGGTGGGTAGGTACAGTAGGTAGGTTACAGTAGGTAGGTAGACTAGACAGTTTATTTAGTAAATGGGTAGGTACAGTAGGTAGGTAGGTACAGTAGGTAGGTACAGTAGGTAGGTAGGTAGGTAGGTATGTACAGTAGGTAGGTAGGTAGGTAGGTAGGTAGGTACAGTAGGTAGGTAGACTAGACAGTTTTATTTAGTAAATGATACATTAAAATCTTGTTTAGTTTTGAATGACGGCATAAAGTCACGGGATTTAAGTGGAATCTAATGGTGTGCATAAAGTTTCAAATTTTCGAGAACTTTTTAAAATATAAGGTTAAGGAATAAGTTTTTTCATTTTAACACAAAAAGCTTAAAATCATTATTTCGAAAACTTTTTAAAATATAAGTTTAAGGAATAAGTTTTTGCATTTTGACATTTGAGTGTGACTTTTGCTATGGGTGACAATGGCCCAAAAAAAGTTGGAACACTCGCAATCTTTATGTTTTGACACCCAATGGAGAAACACGTAACATTGTTTACACTGAAGTGCTACAAAATGTTGATGTTTTCAAGGAATAAAAACAATTACCAAAACTTTGTGTTTATGTGTTCATTTAGTTTTGTTCATCTTTTTACCTTATTTTGACACACCCTTACATCCCGGGCAACGCCGGGTATCTCTGCTAGTATATAATAAATATAGAAATAAAAATTGTGGGAGGAGCATACAAATTTGTAAGGAAAACTACCACTTTAAGCATTTGCCCTTCTTGTCTAAATCCGTTCTGAACGAATTCAACACAAGATCAAATGGATTGTTTACAACCAATTTTATAGATAATGCCTGAATGATATATAGGTCACAAAAAATAAAAAATAAATATATAAAAATAAATTGAAAAATAAAAATTGTAAGACTGCTATTATCCAACTTACAAATAACTTTAACATGAGCCAAGGTCTTTTTCAACTTGATCCTGTTGTTTTGAATTCGTTCAGAACGGATTTAGACAAGAAGGGCAGAGTGCTAAAACTTTAATTTCCCTTATAAATTTGTATGCTCCTCTTACAATTTTTATTTTTCAATTTAGTTTTATATTTTTTTTATTTTTTGTGACCTATATATCATTCAGGCATTATCTATAAATTGGTTGTAAACAATCCATTGATCTTGTGTTGAATTCATTCAGAACGGATTTAGACAAGAAGGGCAAAGTGCTAAAAGTGGTAGTTTTCCTTACAAATTTGTATGCTCCTCCCACAATTTTATTTCTATATTTATTATTATATATATATATATATTTTTTTTTTTTTGTGACCTATATATGGTCTTGAACTCTTTATTACTTCAGTGTTCCTGAGGATGTCATTAGACGAAAGCGCTTGAGCACCATTCTGTTTCTTTTCTTTCGTGGTTTTATTCATCATATGTGTGTATATGTATATATATATATATATTTATTGACCAACGCTAATACCAAAATTTTCACTCCTATTAAATAAAGTAAGAATTTGGAATTTATATATATTCATACAAAAACCAATGCTGAATGTAGAGATACAAAGGCAAAGGACATTAAACAGCAACAAACCGGCTGGTCTCTACGAGTCTGTTTGAGGAGGAGGTTAAAAAGAAAATTTAAGGATAAGTGAAAATTTTAAAGAAAAGAGGAGAGAATCAAGATAAGAAGTCTACAATACTTTTATGCGCTAACAACTGCTACTAACTAGGTGTTTAAGACAAGAGAAGCATAAAGTCTCTTTTTAAAGGACTCGACGGAATTACTTTGAACTACGGTGGTTGGCAATCCATTCCACAAATTAACTATACTATACGTCTTTGTTTAACATTAACACAACAAAATTATTTGTTAAGATCAATTAGTGATGGGAGGCGAGTTCTTCCAAAACGTTGGAAATCAAATCTAGAAAAAATGTTTGGTATCAACGCTGGTCATTATATCATATTTATCCTATGAAATACCAGTTCTTTATACTTGGTATTTTATACAATAAATTCTTTATAAGGCCTCTGTCGTTCACCTTCTAAATGAATATATATATATATATATATATATATATATATATATATAACGTAAAGAACGACGCTTGTATAGGAGAATAACCGCGCAAGATGAGGAGGGAGAACGAAACAAATGAAAAAAATGAGGTAACCACCGGGAATCGAACCCGGGATCTTCCGATTGCTGGTCAGATATGATAACCATTACACCATGGGCCTCACTAGATCAAATGCCGTAATTCTCCTACATACGCGCAGAAACCAATGCGTGTTTGCAGTTGAAATGTATATAATGTACGGCATGCGGGAGGTGTACCCTTGGGGCATTGGTTTCTGCGCGTATGTAGGAGAATTACGGCATTTGATCTAGTGAGACCCATGGTGTAATGGTTATCATATCTGACCGGCAATCGGAAGATCCCGGGTTCGATTCCCGGGTGGTTACCTCATTTTTTCACTTGTGTCGTTCTCCCTCCTCATCTTGCGAGGAATATTCTCCTATACAAGCGTCGTTCTTTACGTTAATTATACTGCGTGTTTGCAGTTAAAATGTATATATATATATATATACTTTATATATCTCAGGTGGCCCCAAAAAAACGCCTTCAGATTTGAACATCAATAACTTCAAAAATATGCAGTTCACATTCTCAAAATTTACAAAACTTTTACCTCAATCTATTGGTAAACCATCATAAAAATTTCAGACCTCTACATAAAATACTTTTCCACAGCTGAGGGAACAATCAGGTATGGTAGTGAAAAAAACCAATATCCTAAATCCTAAATGTATAATAATGTGTATAGCTGTACCTGGCAACTATTCTAAGACTTGTAGTAGTTTCCTTAGCCTACATAATCTGTTAGTCTCTGAAAAACGTCAGATGATATAGGCTACGCCCATCTTAAATACTGTTTTTTTAAATTACCCTTCAAATTATGGTTCTAACTAACACTGAAAAAGTGGTGATTGAAAAGTGTTTCTTGGAAAAAAGATGGATGGGGCAAGAATTGAGGGAATTTCCAGGAATACTTGTAAGTTACGTCTGTGAATAAAAAACTTAAAGCAACCGGTTCGACGGCACGGAAGCGTGGAAGTGGTCGGCCTAAAACAGTTTACACTCAAGACAATATAGCAATTATCGAAATGATTAGTCTATCTCAAGAGGATCGACCTGGTCACACTGCTCTCAGAGGAAAATTGCAAGAAATTTAGGTATCAGTGAAGTTCCATACAAAGAATGCGAGAACGGTAGGACTTAAAGCATTTAAAAGGATCCGTGTTTCAATACGTGACAGCAATGTAAGAGCTAAAAGAAAAATTCGTTGTAGAAAATTGCTTGATAGATTTTCATCCAATGATGTTAAAAAAAAATAGTTTTACAGATGAAAAAGATTTCACCATCGAGATTGCTCGAAACTCCCGGAACGATTTTGTTTATGGTCGGCGTAAGAAAGACATTCCTCCATCCAGACTTTACCACCAGACAAGTCGGTTTTCCAAAAAATCATGGTATTAGCAGGTGTATCGTCGAATGGAAAGAAGAAAATTCATTTCATTTCAGAAAATAAAAAATTAACTCAGAAACCTATGTAAATCTCTTAGGGGAGAATCTTTTGCCTGATTGTCGGCGTCTGTATTATGGAAACTATTTCATACTCCGACAAGATGGTGCTATAGCTCATACTAGCAAGTTCACACAGGATTATCTCCAACAGAATGTAGTCAACTTCATTAGAAAAAACGATTGGCCCCCGCAATCACCTGATTGCAATCCCATGGATTATTGCATATGGAACACACTAGCAGAGAAGATTTATGAAGGCCAAACAGAAAAGTTTACAGAAATGCAATTAAAGAAAAAAATACTCGAATGTTGGGACAAAATAACGTTAACAGAAATCAGAAAATGTATCATGTCCTGGAAGAAAAGTTTAAGATTAGTATATTTGTTGCTAAGATGTGAATAATAAAATTTTTCAGTTTGATATTCGTTTTTTTCACCATACCTCATTGTTCCCTCAGCTGTGGAAAAAGTATTTTATGTAACGGTCTGAAATTTTTATGATGGCTTATCAATAGATTGAGGTAAAAGTTATGTAAATTTTGAGAATGTGAACTGCATATTTTTGAAGTTATTGATGTTCAAATCTCAAGGCGTTTTTTTGGGGTCATCCGAGATATATATATATATATATGTGTGTGTGTGTGTGTGTGTGTGTGTGTGTGTGTGTGTGTGTGCTTAAAAGTTGAACAACAAGGGTTCATAAAGGACTCCAACACAAGTTAGTGACGTTCTTGTTTCATATCTGATTCAAGTAAACCTCAATTTAAATAAGACAATCTAGCTCGTATATCTACAAAAAAAACATTTCAGTGATACTGAATCAACTAATTAATTGATATCGATTCAGTGAAATTATATTTATATGCAGTATAGTTTTGGAATCACATGTAAGCAGTATATTTCAGTGATAATATTGAGAGTTGTCTTCTATTTGTCCCTCTCCTCTTCTATCGGAATCAGATCAATTAATTTGCATATTAATTCATTTTTCTTTGTTAGCATTTTCCTCTTTTATATTTCATATTGAAGTCCAAATTGGGAAATTAATAATAATAATAGCAATAACAGATTAGCTCGAGAGAGAGAGTTACAAGGAGTTACAAGGAAAAGAAGTACCTCAAAAGGCCTTGCGGCCCATACCGAGGAGGTACCAGTGGCAACGGGTGCCAGGGAAAATTTTCTACACCCTCAAATAGTGTGCAAAATTTGGTCTACCTTTTCTTGAACTGATCCACAGAGGAACATTTCACAACTTCTGAAGGTAACCTGTTCCACGTGTCACAGATCTTATACGTAAAGTAATTCCCACACACACTAGTCCTAAACCGTTTCAAATCCAATTTCCAACCATTGTCGCGAGTTGGGTTATCATTTAAACTAAACATGCTACTAAAATCGACATCGTTGAACCCGTGTGTGTGAGAGAGAGAGAGAGAGAGAGAGAGAGAGTTACAAAAACAAGAGGAAGCCTCAAAAACCTTTCAGTTCACTTGTGGAGATTCCTGTTATTGTTTCATCAAACTATGTTGTAATAGTATTTTCAAAATATTTAACTGATCTATTCTTAAAATATATGTGGGAACAGTATTAAACCCCAAGTGTATTCAGAACTTTGTCCAGCCTGGCTTGAAACAACCTCCGAGGGAAGTTGGTTCCAGACAAAGTGGCAGTGCCGAGCGGTTGATAGAGATGAATTAATGAAGGGAACGGGATAACCTAATTTTTTGGATGATGATATAAAGTGGCTATTTTATGGCCGAGAAATTCAGGGCCGCTCAGACGAAGAGCGATAATTATACAGAAAGGGAGCGCTCGTGAGTTCAGACACAAATCCGTGTTTTTCTAGATCGGTTTCTTCTCCTCTTTTCAATGGTGATATTCATTTCCTGTGCAAATGTGTTTTTCTGGAGTTACCCCTTTTTCCCCTAGAATACTGAACCTCCAACAAAAGTGGGTAGGGCTTTGAAGGAGAGGAAAATGTCGGGGTTAAAATATGTAAAAAAAAACAACTTAACCCAACATAATCATGGTACCTGGCGAGATGTAGAAGAAACAGCGTCTCCAGCACCCACAAAGGAAGAAAGAATGATAGCGATTGGTTAATATTTTGTTCTGTGTTCGGTTTCTCATCACGTGATTTAATACTGTCAGGTCATTGGCCAAAAAAATGTACAGGACACAAAAACTGAGCATTTGCACAAGAAACGACTCTCATATTTGGAATAGTTAAAGGGGGAAAATGAGTGAGTATGAACAAGTAAGGAAATAGTGGTTAGCGGTAGTTTAACTATCTCTCCTCTATCCTATTTTGTGACGGTGCTGTGGCATGCATTCAAGAAGTAGGAAAGAATTTCGAACATTTACTTTAATGAGCAAATGTATCACACTGTGTATTTGCATAAAATATAAAAAATCTTTAGGAGTTTCATTTTTCTGTCGCTTACTGTAGCTCGAAACCTACGAGTTTCTCGACCTATGTTTATATGGTCTTTCTTCTTTACTTTTGCCTAAAGAATACACCCTGCTATTTATGAAATACATTTATGTCACCCTGTATTAGCCAGGAGAGCCTTTAGGAAAAGGGAAATGAAGACATTGTGTTTGACTTCTTGCTGGAGAAATAGTGAATTTAAATTTCAGCACAGTATCCTGTATTGTCTTAAATAGGAAATTTAATAATGTTTAATGGAAATCCATATATGCAAAATATAATTGTTGGAAATATAAAACATAAGTTGACAACATGGAGAGAGATTTGAAGTGCGCTGAGGGCTGGAGGTACAGTATATAATACCCTAAAGTTAGCCTCGGGCGTGGTAAGATATAAGAAAGAGTTTTGTTTGGTTAAGACGTAATTGTGATTTAAAGTTAACTAGAATCTCTCTCCACGATCTAATTGTTAAATCATAAATTCGTGCTCGCTTTCCACCGTCATGTTCATTGTCTTAATTAAAAATGAACCGGTAAATAGTGATAAATCGTAGTCATTTCCCCCTGCCTCGATTTGTTGTCTGCTGCAGGCTCCATGTCAATTGAGGACCGGCCACACGCTATCCATCTGCCCGTTTATAGAATACAGAAGTCAGTGTAAAATAAATATTAAGAGCGAAAATAACGAAGAGAAAGAAAAGAAAATACTAATTAAAATCCATCTTCACGACAACACAAAAGGATGGAGTTTCAATGGATTCACCCTCAGGACCAATTTTTACCGACTTCTACGTGTCTGAAATTGAAGACACTAATACGGGAAAATATCACAATTTTAATTAAGTTTGTATATACGCTATATTGACAACATTTGTTGTTTTTAAAAAAGTGACGACGTACTTTTTTTTGTCAAATTATGAAGTAGGGTGCAAACTTTAGATTACACTCCGTAAAGCTTTCAAGTTTACTACTTATAAAGTACCATAAATTCGAAGACCAGTTACCATACGTAACAGTATTATAAATAGTATATAAATGAATATAAACGAGCCATTAATAAGTGAAGTTGTATTTAATACAAACTAAACTAATTCAACATTAAATCCTGCCCAAGAAAAGTCCTCAGTTAAAAATCCTGACCTACAAAAAGGTTTGGCAATAATTAACAATCCTGACGTACGGGGTGTTCAAAAGTCCCGTCACCCCCTACAAAATGTACGAGGGCCACTCAATATATTTTGCCCAACTTTTTTTCTTTCCAAGTTTCCTTGTAAGTTCCAGAAATTTTGTACACAAGTAGTTACATACCTTTTTTACAAGTCTTTATTTTTTCACATAGTCTCCATCCTTTTCTACGGCTTTCCTCCACCTCGAAACACGGCCTTTAGTCTTTGCTGGTAAAAGTCGCTGGGTTCCACTGCCCACCTCTTCACCTCCTCAACAACCTCATCGTCACTCTGAAACTTTTTCACGAATAGCATCCTTCATTGGCCCAAACAAATGGAAGTCTGAAGGTGCCAGATCCGGGCTGTATGGAGGGTGGGGTAACACAGTCAAGCGCATTTTTGTGATGGCCTCTCTTGTTTGCAAACTGTTGTGTGGTTGCGTTATCGGGCAAAAGAAGGACGTCTTCCAGTTTTCTCTCGGTCGAACTCGCTTTATACGTCTCTGAATCTCTGTAGGGTAGCAATATATGCCTCTGACTTGATTGTTTGTCCTTTCTTCATAATGTTCACCAGAATCACCCCTTTCATGTCCCAGAAGATGGTGGCCATAACCTTTCCGCAGAGGAGCCATTTTGAACTTTTTCTGCGTAGGGAGTCTGCGTGATGCCACTCCATGGATTGGCGTTTTGTTTCAGGTTCAAAGTAGTGTACCCAAGTCTCATCCCCAGTCACAATTGTGAAAGGAAGTCATCCCTTCTGTCTCGTATCGAACCAACGACTCAGAAGCAATTTCTTTTCTTTGGGCTTTGTGACCTTCAGTCAGTTGGCGAGGAACAAACCTAGAACATACTTTTGAGTATCCCAGTTGCTGAATTATCGTATTCACACTTCCTTCACTAATTCCTAGCTCCAGTGATAGCTCCTTGTATGTGACGCGCCGATTTGATCGAATGATGTTGTTAGCACATTGCACAGTGTGAGATGTACAGGCGATGTCGGGTGATTGCTGCGTGGCTCATCATCGAGGCTGGCCCTCCCTCTCTCCAATGATCTCACACGTTTAGACCAGCGTCCAAATGTGCTTCGATCAACAACAGCATCTCCGTAAACATTTTGTAGACGTTTGTGAATATTTCCAACTGTTTCCTTCTCTCTGCGGTTAAGAACTCAATAACAGCTCTCTGTTTACGACGCACATCACCGTCAGACGCCATTTTCGAAACTGCGTTAACCATCGGTTTTGGGTTACCTTCTTTTCGCCGCGGTTGTTTCGCCGTGGTAGTTTCGCCGCAGTTGCTTCGCCGCAGATTGAATTCGCCGTGAATTCATTCGACGCAGTGCTATTCGCCGCAGCCTAATTTTTCTATTTTTTCTAGATTTTAATTTAAAAGGCAAACATTAAAAATTCTCAAAATTTATTTGTTAAAAATGTACTCCAATTAAAAATTATATAAAATTTGATTGTTAAAAGAGTACTCCTAATTAAAATTCATAAAATTTTAATTAAGTTAATGGTTTGATTTTCCTACTCTAATGTCCTTGCTCCGATGCAAGTTCAGTTTAAATTAAATAAAAATAAGAATAACTTAAAGATGTCCATTTAACTTTATTCTAAACATAATTTCTCATATGTGACTGTATACATTATATACTGTATTGCTCGAAAGGAATACGAGTTTCGATATTGCTTTGTAATGCTGCTGCGAGCTGCTTGTACCCTGATATGGGTGTATGGAATAATGCTCTGTGAGAAAAAAGTTAAATCTTTTTCTCACTTCCGCTAAGCTTTACCCGAGACCTTTGAATGTATTGGGCATTGATTAAAATATATATATATATATATATATATATATATATATATATATATATATTATATATGTGTGTGTCAACCATGCGACCTGCCATTTCTATGGTTGAGCGATATCCATGTTTGTGCTATTAGAAATTCGGGATCACCTGAAGATCAAGGTCCCCAGCCTCTTTAGTTAGCCTTATAAGGCTAACTAACGAAAATATCACGACTTAACCTAACCAATCGTTAGGTCTACTGTACACCCTTGACGAATGGTTAGGTTAGGTCGTGATATTTTCGTTAGTTAGTCTTATAAAGCTAACTAAAGAAGGCTGGGAGCCCTGATCTTCAGGTGATCCGGCTTGCTCAAAATCACAATGAATAGAAAGGGGATTAACGAATTTTTAATGTTTGCCTTTTAAATTAAAATCTAGAAAAAATAGAAAAATTAGGCTGCGGCGAATAGCACTGCGTCGAATGAATTCACGGCGAATTCAATCTGCGGCGAAACAACTGCGGCGAAACTACCAAGGCGAAACAACCGCGGCGAAAAGAAGCATCCCCTCGGTTTTATACAAGGGCGTTTAAAAGCGGCTTTATACAAGGAGGGGGAGGTTCAAACTGGTAAAATCCGGTTATGTGAAGCTCAGAAAGTTGAAACTTACGGCCCTAAAGACATTTCAGCCCCATGGCCTATTATTTAGTTAAGAAAAAAGGGTGGGGCTAAATATATTGAGTGTCCGTAGTCCATATTGTAATACCAATTTTATTTTTGTGTGATTAATTGAATTTATATGTGATTCATTAGCATTTTTTTCTTTTCCAGGTATTAGAGTTGTGTGAACAATGGCAGACCAGTCCAGTGAGTCCACTTACACTCTAGAGGAAAGGACAGTGATGAGCACATGGGCTCATGAAAGGTCACATACTGGCAAAACGATGCATGATATCCAGAATGATTTTAACACAAAATTCAATAATACTGCACCACCAAACAAGACGGTATACAAGGAGGGGGAGGTTCAAACTGGTAAAATCCGGTTATGTGAAGCTCAGAAAGTTGAAACTTACGGCCCTAAAGACATTATTTAGTTAAGAAAAAAGGGTGGGGCTAAATATATTGAGTGTCCGTAGTCCATATTGTAATACCAATTTTATTTTTGTGTGATTAATTGAATTTATATGTGATTCATTAGCATTTTTTTCTTTTCCAGGTATTAGAGTTGTGTGAACAATGGCAGACCAGTCCAGTGAGTCCACTTACACTCTAGAGGAAAGGACAGTGATGAGCACATGGGCTCATGAAAGGTCACATACTGGCAAAACGATGCATGATATCCAGAATGATTTTAACACAAAATTCAATAATACTGCACCACCAAACAAGACGGTATACAAGGAGGGGGAGGTTCAAACTGGTAAAATCCGGTTATGTGAAGCTCAGAAAGTTGAAACTTACGGCCCTAAAGACATTATTTAGTTAAGAAAAAAGGGTGGGGCTAAATATATGAGTGTCCGTAGTCCATATTGTAATACCAATTTTATTTTGTGTGATTAATTGAATTTATATGTGATTCATTAGCATTTTTTTCTTTTCCAGGTATTAGAGTTGTGTGAACAATGGCAGACCAGTCCAGTGAGTCCACTTACACTCTAGAGGAAAGGACAGTGATGAGCACATGGGCTCATGAAAGGTCACATACTGGCAAAACGATGCATGATATCCAGAATGATTTTAACACAAAATTCAATAATACTGCACCACCAAACAAGACGGTATTACGCTCGGAGAAAAAGCTGTTTGAAACTGGCTCCATCAAGGACAGACCACGGTCGGAAAGACCAACAACGATAGCAGAACAATGTGAACGTGTGATTGCAATGGTGGCTCGTTCATTGAAAAAATCACTTCGGAAACGATCACAAAAACTTGCAGTTCCCATGTCCACAATGAGAGATCACATGACAAAAGATCTCGGCATGAAACCATACCGCCCGTCATTTGTTAATGAATTAAGCGATGCAGACATGCAGAAACAATATGAAGCCTGTGAAAGTGATTGTGGAAGTAATTGAAGTAATTATTGCTAATCACTTGTTTCTTAAATTACACCTACCACATATAAATACAATTAATCACACAAAAATAAAATTGGTATTACAATATGTACATTTTGTAGGGAGTGACGGGACTTTTCGAACACCCTCTACAATAAAGTCTGGCAATAACTAACAATACTGACTTAAGATTAATTCAAATAGTGGAACGCAGTTAATTCATCTTTAGACTTCAACCGGCTTAACGCCTCAGAACTGTGAATTCTGACAATTCAATGTATGTTCATCTCTAAATCAATCACAATTCAAATATACTCGTATATAGAATCAAATATATTTACGATAAATGCGACTCAAACTCAGTGTTCGAATTACTAATAAATTCAAATAGAACTCTGTCCAGATTAAGTCAAGCGAGGCCTAGACAGCAAGTAATTTTAACACCTATACAACATTTAAGATAAAATTTTTTGAATTTATAACCAGTGCGGCAGCTAAACGCTGAATGACTTTATCACGTAGCCTGATTTGCTGTGACTGCCATATATCATCGTTCCTTTGGCAAACATTTCCTACGCATTTTACTCGTCCCACTGAAGTGCGAGTTTTTTATTAAATTTACTTACTGTTACCATGCAAATAAATGTGTGCACACACACACACACACACACACATACACACACACACACACATGCAACATTATAAATGTCATACCTTTAATTAAATAATTTCATTATAGAAATACTGGAGCAGCAGTCCAAGAATAAGCACCCCAAATCAATCTTCTTGGATTGCTCTAAAATGGAGTTAAAATGGAGTTAATTACTCTAAAATGGTTAATTGAATTCCCGGTTAGGTTAATTGTACGCCTTTGACAATTGGTTAGGTTAAGTCGTGATATTTTTGTTAAAACTAACGAAAATATCACGACTTAACCTAAACAATCGTCAAAGGCGTACATTTGACCTAACCTGGCATTCAATTAACCTAACCGGTTATTCAATAATTTTACCGTAGGTTTCGACATTTATAAATAAGTCCTGAAATGTAAAAACCATTCAGAAGTTTGAGGGCAAGATGACAGCATCAACTTTTCAAACTGAAGTGTTACCATTATTGGTTGAAGATCCATTGCCAGTAATAAATCGGTGTAAGGGAAAAAATCTTATTAAAAACGTGATGCTGTGCACTAAGTGCGATCAAGCAATGACCTGGACAAAGTTTTCGAGGAATGTTGATGTTAAAATCTTTTAATTTGGATTAAGGTCGAAATGGGGTGCTGTTTCTTGGCTCGCTCCGAAATACTTGTATATTATAGTAATTTAACTACACTTTCGAAAGATTCAACATTTTATTCAATGAAAAACTGGAAACTATCAGTAAACTAAAATTCACTTTTGAACCAGCAATTTAATTTTTGGATATTAAATTTTAATTACTGGAAGATGAATCAGTAAATAAGTGTATCACTAGAAAGTAAACAGATGAAGGTTTTTACATTCGTATATTCCATATCTACTATAAAACACCGATAATCAAAACTTTAATACATAGAGCATTCAAAATTACATCTGATTAGAACATATTCAGCATCGAATTAGAAACAATCTAAAATAATTTTAAAATTTTACAGCGAACTGGACGATCCTATGATCTGCGAATAGCTGAATCACTGTTAATTTAGAAATTTTAAACAGGAATTATCATTAAATATACGGAAATGCTAAGCTTTTTAAACAGCTTCTATTAAAATATCAGTTCAATATCCAAAATTATACAACAAAATATTTGTAGTTTTAAGTTATCTGCTCTTATGTGTGTGTGATTAGTAGAGAGTGGATGTTCAGGCAAATTGCCATAAATGACTTTTTTGCCTATTTTTGCATTTACAGAAAAGTGCCTCTTTTTTTTACCATAAAGTGCTTAATTTGCCTTTTTTCCATCATTTTCTATTATTATTCAATTAGTCCTAAACTAGCCTATAATTTTTTGTTATATATATATATATATATATATATATATATATATATATATATATATATATATATATATATATATATATATATGAAAAATTATTTCACGAAAGTGACACGTGAAAAATATTTATGATGAATAAAACCACGAAGGGAAAGGAAACACAAAGGGGTGCTCAAGCGCTTTCGTCTAATGACATCCTCAGGAACACTCAGTGTTCCTGAGGATGTCATTAGACGAAAGCGCTTGAGCACCCCTTTGTGTTTCCTTTCCCTTCGTAGTTTTATTCATCATATATATATATATATAAAATTTAGGGTGATTCAAAAATTGACCGAAAAATTTGTTTTGAATTTTTTTCGGGCCACCCTCTGATTATGTCTAATTTGGTAAAAAAAAAGGGTACTTGTGGGTTATCTGTCGCCACTTTTTAATATTTTTTTATTTATTTATTTTTATATATTAAGAGAAGAGGATTCTTTATACTGTACGGCATTGACGATTGGTTAGGTTAAGTCGTGCTAGTTTGGTTAAATACCGTTTTATTTAACCAAACTAGCACGACTTAACCTAACCAATCGTCAATGCCGTACAGTATAAAGAATCCTCTTCTCTTAATATATAAAAATAACTAAATAAAAAAATATTAAAAAGTTTTTTATTTAACCAAACTAGCACGACTTAACCTAACCAATCGTCAATGCCGTACAGTATAAAGAATCCTCTTCTCTTAATATATAAAAATAAATAAATACAAAAAATATTAAAAAGTGGCGACAGATAACCCACAAGTACCAAAAAAAGTAATGCATCCAAATTTTGAATTAAAAAAAAATAATTTTTAGGGGTTGCTGCCATAAGTTGAAAATCAGACACAAAATAAGAAATATATGCTGTTTCCACACCACCCTTGAGGTAAAGCATACGGCGCGTTACCTTTTTTTTTTAAGTGGAAGTTCCCCGGTAGGCCTATCATAACCACTCTACATTCTCAAATTGACAGTTCTTCTGTAATAATAATAAGACTTCCGTAATAATAATAACCTTTTGTTCATTATATTTCACTGTTAATTTCTTGATGTTGATATTGTCTTTTTGTTTTTATTTGGAAGAGCAGCTCTATATTTCTTTACCACTTGGAGGAGATACTGTTTCTGTTCTTCATCATCTGTGATTAGTTTGTTGTATTCATCGACTAATCTAACTCCTCTTTCTGCATTGTCATTAACAACTTGAATTTTTCTTATGACTCGTTTTACGTTGTTGTAGCAGTCATCTTCATTCCACTTTTCAGAGTTCTTATTAAGAAACGTTGATGGTAAACCAAATCTATTAAAAAATTCTTTTGTATTTGCACTAACAAAATCTTCCAGTTCTCTGTTTTCAATAACTTCAGGGTGAATAACCGCTTTTTTCTCTGGATTTGGTTCGGCGCCGTTTTGCAATGCTTGCTTCATTCGGTTTTTAGTTTGGTGTAGCACGCCATCATCAAAGAAAGCAAATGCTATTAACTCCTCTGAAAGATACCATAAACCATAAATGATTCATCATTTTCTTCAGGGCAACAGTTGCAATGCGTTCATCTTTTAGTTTGTACAGTTGCAGTTTCTTCAACATCTCTAAATCGAGACGAGGAGCGAGAACTGAAACTGACGCTGTAAACCAGGATTTAACATATATGTGTACAGCAAAGAAGCAGATATCTCTAAGGCCTTTTTCTTCTCTGGGTGTTAATTTAAATTGTGTTTTAAACAACCAAATTTTCATGGCATAAATGACTTTTGCCATCCATCTTGCTCGGTGAACGCCAGTTGGTCTTCTGAATGAAACTCCTCTCTTTGGTACTCCACCAAGGAAAATGATTGTCAGTTCCAGCAATTCTTTGTAATCATCACGAGGTTGATGTTCTTCAAATTGAGTGGAAGCAAACTCAATCACTTCTGCTTTTATATCAGTAATACTGGGTATGGTATTTGGATCATCTAATGCTGTTCTGTAGTTTTTTGTGTCTAATTTTTATCATTTCATTCTAAATCGCTTGAAAATTGCAATATCAGGTCCTGATGATGCAGGCAATGAATGCGAAACAACAGCTTCTAACACTATTTCTAGTATGTGATGTCTGCAGGCCAGCCACAGCATGCATACGTTTGTTCATTTTCTGTTCTAGAAGAACACAGGCACCATTTCTACGACCTGTATTCAATGCTGTGATGTCAAAACACATGCATTTTATTTTGTCTGAGATATCCCAATCCAAACAAGCTTGGTGGACGGCATTTGCAGTTAATTCTCCTGTGCTTGCGGTGATTTTTGGAACACCAAGAAGTTGATCAATGCCATCTCCTGAAATCAGTATAGGGAGTCGTTCAGCAACTTCTCGTCCTGTTATGTCTTCTATTAGTTTTCCGTCCCAATGAATGGTTAAAGGAACATCAGCTTTAAACTCTTTCTTTAAATTTTCTTCAAATTTTTTCCGAAAATTTTCTCTTTCTCTTCTTATAGATGAATAACTGACATTGAATTCTTCTGCATTTTTTCCAAGACCTTCAATCGTTGGTATCATCACTAATGATGCACTTCTATTGCTAATTTTTGTTACATCAAGGGCTGCAAGCAATGTATCATCAAGCAATTTTTGTTTCTTTCGTACAGTCTGTTTTGAGGTAGATGGTTCACTACGATCAACCGTAAACTCTTCATCAGATGTTGTATTTTGTCTTTCAGCACCAGAACTGCTAGTTGAGTCACTGAGAACTACAGTTTCTTCAAATCTCGACATTTCTTTTGCTTTTCTTATGTTTAATTGTTCTTCCTTTTTCTTAGCATACTTTTCTTTCTTTGCAAACTCTTTATCAATCCCATCCATTTTTCCTTTTCGCCCCTATTCTCGCTGGAGTTTTAGAAATAGCTTATCTTCTTCAATATCAATTAGCTTCATAGCATCTGCATGTGTAATATCAAACAGGCTATCTAATTCTTGGTTCCATTTGGTTTGCTTATCTAATAGATTTTTTTATTGTTTCACCTTATTCTCTTTATTTTTCTTTAATCCTTGCCATTCTTTGAACAGTTTCTCAATTTTGCCAACAACGTGCGACTTCTTTCTAGTTGGAATTCGTGCTCCTCCCCATACTGCCAACACATCATTTGCAGTAGACAAGCAGGCTTCTCGAATTGTTTTGTTTTTGTTTTTGTAAACCATAAACAAAGCCATAGTTTCTCGCTTTGATGGAAGAACTGTTGTTTTAAGTGTATCTAATGGTTGTCCAATAAGCCAAACATTAGTATCTTTTCTTGTGTACATAGCAGTACCCCTGCTAGAAGATGGCGGGGGTTCCATGACGAGAGTCGACAGCAGAACCTCTTACACTCACAACAGTCAGACGACTACTGAATTATAGCTGTACAGACAGTATAGTGTAGAAGTGCCGGTTGCCCTCAATATTCGGTCACTGTTAGCTCTATGTGCATTAAAGCACTTATCACACGGAACAGATATTATAAGAAAAACGTCACAGTTCAAAACTCAATTTCCTGAAAGTAAACAGAAAAGTAATAGTTTAGATTACGGTAGCGACCCCTAAAATACATTAGAATCACCTGAAATTTTGTATACATTACGTTTTTACCAAATTAAACATAATTAGAGGGTGGCCGGAAAAAATCTAACAATCGATATTTTTGAATCACCCTAATATATATATATATATATATATATTATATAATATATATATATATATATATATATATATATATATATATATATGCATGCTGTTTCATAACATGTGGACGCACTTTCAGGATGGATTCAGGACCTGAAAACAATGAAAAAAGTTTATATAAACATATGCCCGAAATCGCTTTGTTTCCGAGTTACAGCTCGTTATGTGTTCCAGTAAGTATCCTCCTTACCTTTAAAAGAAGTGCTCAAAATAACCGCCTTGCGATTGAGTACACGCCTGAACACGCCTCGTCATAGACTTCCTGACGCGTTCAAACATTCCAGGTATTGCTCAAATTTTCTGGCATCCTTGTTCTACACGTTGGCGAAGCATTTCAACGTTGTCAATGGATATCACGTAAACGATGGATTTCAGATGATCCCACAGGTAAAAATCGAGTGGATTCAGGTCCGGGGAGCGAGCAGGCCACGCAATGGGTCCTCCACGGCCTATCCATTTATCAGGGAAATGGTCATCCAAATAGTCTCTGTCTACGCGACTAAAATGAGGCCGAGCGCCGTCATGCATAAACCACATACGACGTCGGGCACCAAGAGGAACTTCATCTAGTAAATCGATTAAATCATTCCTTAAAAAATTGGAATAGAATTCTCCTGTTAATCTTCCAGGCAAAACAAAAGGACCGATTAAGTTGTTGGCAATTAGTCCTGCCCATACATTGATACTAAATTGTTGGTGGTGCCTTGACTGGATGATAGCATGCGGATTCTCTTCGGCCCAGTGATGAGTGTTGTGAAAATTGATCACGCCATTTCTTATGATTATGAAAGAAGCCTCATCAGAAAACAACACGGAGGATAGAAAAAGAGGATCGCGAGCACACTGTTGAAGGAACCAAGTACAAAAAGCCTCTCGTGGTGGGAAATCAGCTTCAGTAAGGCCTTGTACTCTCTGAATGTGATATGGATAAAGCCAAGAGCGTAACTAACTTTCAAAAGTTGGGGGGGACAACTATAATGATGAAAAATCCTGCGATGAATTTCTGTGCTGCTATCCTGTAGGTAATGTGTTTGCGACCAAAATGATGCTCTTAAAATACTATGATTTAGAGAATGATCTATATTTATGATAGTAATAGGAAAATCAAAGAAGCATTTTCACAACTACCTTATGTATAATTGTATATCAAGTATATACTTAACATTAAAGGAAAACAATATATGCAATAATTAAAGTAAAAAATAACTAGATGTCTCATTAAAGTATCTATCACTACAGTATTAGTACTGAATCAGTAATACTTTCCAGCATATTAATAGGACTAATATAATTAAAGATTTACTCAGCATAGGTATTTCAAGAACTAAATATTTCCTTCACGTAAGCTAACTTAGATCAAAAGTTGGAGTGACAAAACCTATATTATCCCCTCAGTTCAAAAGTTGGGGTGGACATGTCCCCCCCCCCCCCGTCCCCCCCCCGTTAGTTACGCCCTGATAAAGCTGTTGTTCCCGTAAAATTCTCCATACAGTTGTGTATCTTACACCCTCTGTTGTTGTTATCCTTCCGGTGCTGACACCAGGATGTTCCTCCACACGATTCAGGACCCGCTTCTCCAACTTAACAGTTCTGTCGCTGATTGGTCTACCACCATCTGAAACTCGCTTGTTAAATGATCCTGCATCACCAAGACGCTCGTATATTCTCTGAAAGGTCTTCTTATCTGGCAGACGGCGATTCGGAAACCTTTCACGGTAAGAAGTTATGAATACGAATAGTGAAACACCGCGATGCATCTCTGACTGACTGATGGCTCTACACTCAACGATATTGAAACATGTCATAGTGTACGAAACATTACAATCGGCAAGGCCATACATGAAATAAGTCTCGTACACACTCACAAACATTGTCGGCAAGCAGTGTTTGTAAACAGTTTGCGGAAAGAATTGCTGGAACACAAAACGGGCTGTAACTCGGAAACAAAGTGATTTCGGGCATGTGTTTATATGAACTTTTTTCATTTTTTTCAGGTCCTGAATCCATCCTGAAAGTACGTCCCACATGTTATGAAACACCCTGTGTATGTATATGTATATATATATATATGTGTGTGTGTGTGTGTGTGTGTGTGTGTAATGCGCCTTGGTGGTGTAGTGGTTAGCATCGCTGACTACGAATTCATGCCCCGGGATCGAGACCCGGTGACGGCAGGCGGCGCGCAGCAAAACCCAGCTGTTCATCCTTCCACACAATAAAAAATTGGTTGGTAGATAAATGGGTACCCTTGGTAGCCTAGTGGTTAAGACGTTGTGCTGGTGGGGCGTGGTTCGGATTCCACGTTAAACTATAGGTCTAAGATGGAATGACAAGCTTAACCTTCGTCAGAATGGACAATTCGGGCGGAAGCAAAAACCCAAGGTTATATAAGGGGTCGCGCGTCTTAAGGTACCTAAGCGCCACCATAGGCGAAAACGTGTTTTTCATGGATATCACTATTTTCACCCTTCCTCTATCGCGTGGTTTGGGTTATAATGACTTTACGACACTAGAAGTATGGTTGAAAACCTTATGAAGCGAACTACTTTTTTCTCCTCTATCGCCAGCAAAAAGTTCACCCAAAGTTCGACATAATAAGAAAATCAAAAAATTTAAAAAAATATATATAAAATATAAAATATGAAAATCTATTCCAAAAACTCATCAACATCTTCATTAGCATACTTAGAACTCTAATTTGGCCAAAAATGAACGTTCTAGCTCCATTAATAACAGAGATACTATTGCCAGAATATTGCTGAACTTTGGAGGCGATTTCTGACGAATTTTAATTTTGGCGCTTAGGTACCTTAAGACGCGGGACCCCTCATATACTGTGTATACTGTATAACAGAAACCGAGCGTGCATAATAGTATTATTTTATATTAAACTGTTTTTGAAATTTAAATCCTTCTCATTGTTGTTTAACCAACATTTTCAATACCTACTGTTTTTTTCACTTATAATGGCGTTGGAATATGAGTATGCATATACTGTATTAAACTTTATTTTTGGAAATGAAATCATTGTTACTGTGTGTAACTAATATTTGCATTACCTACGGTTTTGTTCACTAAGAGCGTTGTAATATGTATTATTCCTTTTGGGGAGTTTTTTACTGCCTATTTTCAATGTTTATTTTGCCTATTTGCCTTCCTTTTTTAAGGGTTTTCAGTGCCTAAACATCCGGGCTCTAGTGATTAGCTTTAAATACGTTTATTTCTCTTATTTAGCTGTACTTCAGTATCTATTATTTTTATTTTAAATTTTAAAATGTACTATTTCCTGAAAAATGTCTGAAGTGTGCAAACGAAACGTTGGATTGAAAATCAACAAAGCAATATCTTCGTGTTTTTCAAAAATATTTCTAAAGATTTCTTTTTGTTGAAATAAATATTTTTTGTATTTTATATATATTTTTATATGATGCAAACACGATGTACTGTTGAATACACGAAGGGCCTTGGAATCGCTTTTCTTTTTTTTCTTTGTAAGTTTGCATCGCTTATTTTTTTCACGTATTTAATTGTGAAATTCATCCTATGTTGTGATCGTAAAATTGGGATTTAATAATGAACATAAAATAACAATTCATAATGTATAAATGTAAGTTAGGTTTACTAGATAGATTGTAAAAGGTAGAAAATGGGCATATTCTGAATTTAAACAAGAGTACATAACATGACCACGAAGCCAGAACAACAGGTTCAGTTTTATTAATACTTGTATTCACGTTCAGCCAATCAGGCATAGGTTTGTTTGTCATGTGATACTCACCTCTAGTCTTGCCCATTTATGTTCTTAAAGGAATATTAGTTTTCATACGATACCAAATCTATATAAGTAAGCGATTTAACATCAGAAAATAGGACAATAAAGTTTGTTGAATACTGTAAAATAGGTAGGAAATTATAAAAATTATCGAAATCATGTATGACTTACTATCTTTTAAGTTTTAGGTTCATAGATAATTAAAAGACAGATCACATGCCAGGCGAGACTGGAACAGAGAAATCTGCTCGATGAAAAATACAACGCATCACCAGAGTCAGAATGAGAGAGTTGAGTCAAGATTCAAGAAGAGTCAGACAGAGTCGTCGGAAGCGGTTTGTCAATCTTAAGATCGTTCTGCTCTCTCTTAATTTTATTTCAATTTCTCTATTCGAGCCCGTGGGGCCGTGGGGAGTAGGTCCTGTATAGGCTGTATTGGGGCGAGTTGATAATAGCGGGTCAACTTCATTTTTGACGGGCCGGCGACGTGGAATCTTCTGTCCTCGGGCCTAGGCTTTTATTCATGTCACGCGCGAGGCTACATCGTTTAAGACCTACTTGATTTTCAGGCAAGTCTTAA